>JAZHYW010057088.1:0-39803 GCA_037355805.1 Ixodes ricinus | reverse complement strand
CTGGTGTATTGGATGTCTCGCGCGGCTCGTCCGGGCTTCCTCCCATTCAGTTTCGGGGGTTGGGATCGCTGTGCCCTAGACTGGGCGGAGGCCGCGGCATGTTCCGCGATACGTTTCTGCTTTTTACCCGTCGGTTGACTACTTCGGTCCACGTGTAGTTGCCTAAGCTTTGCTGGGCCGAGAGTCATGCTCCATGGGTTGGGCGACGTATGTCGTCTTAGAAGGGGTTTGGGACCCGGAATTTTCTTCTAGGTCGGAGCAGGCATCTCGTCCGGAGACGATAGAGAGGTCATTTCGGGCGGGGCAGGGTTCGTTGAGGGCAGGACGGGACCTGGAAGTTGCTGGAGCCTAGGCGTGGTTAGGCTGAGCGGCCCGCCGCATAGACTTGCAGGTAAGGCGTGTCCAGACACTAAGCAGTTTGAGTGCGTTTGACTGCGTTGCGGCGAGAACTGAAAGCGAGTCACCGGCACATCTGTGCTTCGTATGAAGCGTGGAATCCAATCCAAGGAATCATCTTGGCACGCGATATAAGCAGCAGGGATGTCCTGGTTTCTCGCTGCCGCAACGCAGTCAAACGCAGTCAAACGCAACCAGTCTGAACCGGGCTTAATCCTATCTTCGGTTACGCCCTGGCGGGTGCGTCCCGCTTCGGATTTTTCAAAGGGCCGAAAATGAAATTTCGGGAGAGACCTACTTGCTGATATGTAGATATTTCGTGGTCCTGACGACAAGAGCAATCATTTGTTGTGATTGTGAATCTCGGGTGTCGAACTCAACGAGCTAAGTAGCGCTGAATCGGAGGAGCGAATAACATACGTGGCGCTCACTTAGACGTCCTCTAATCACCGCAACTTCCGGAAGCAGCTCAGCGAATGACCATGCCGAAACATATGGCTAGACCACAAACCTCAGCCTGAGGTTTTTTGCAGTTGCTTAGTGTCACAACTCATTCTGCGTTTTTTGGTCTAAACATATGTTCCGGCGTCGTCATTCGCTGAGCTGCCTCCGTAGGCTGCGGTGATTGGCTCCCCGAGTGTTGTGCGGGAAAGTAGACGCACTGCTTCTTTTTATAATCCATCGACTATATTTTATAGACTTCAGATGAAATAGAGACTATAAAAATTTTATGAAAATTGCCGATACGACGTGACTAAATAGGAAGTTGAAAGGGTGGCAAAAATGTGGATACGATATCTTCAGACTGCGTGAAGTATATTTTTTCTTGGTCAGGAGAGATTATTAGGTGGAGTCCAGTACTTCTAAGATAGTTGGTGGACTTCAGCACGTCAACCGCTGTATGCCTGGAACGTCATATAGACTTACAAGCAAAAATATTCCAGAAGCCAGGACAGATTACAATAAAACAAACGACATCGACTTTACATAACAAAAAAAAAACTTATATGACCAAGATTTTAGATCGACCTGTGTAGATCGACCTCTTTAGACCAAGCTTCGTATTGGCTTTATTGAATTACCTTGGCTATACTCCGTTTCACGATAACTTGGCGAACTGTGGAGGCTACGGCCCCCGCGTCTCAATAATAACGTCGGAGCGAGGCACGTGAGAACACGTCACGAAAACGTTCGTGTCACTGCGCCGAATACGAGGCCCAGAGGAACCGGCTGTCGTTTGTTGGCCAAGAGCCGTCTGCTGCGAAACAAACCAACTTCGGATGAACGTCCACGGCCGCAACATTGTCATCCGCAAGGGTAGCGAGCTCTTCGGGAACAGTTCATGAGAGAGCCGCACGCTCAATTTACCCACGAATCTGGGGCGGGTGGGACATTTTGAGCGGAAGCGGTCGATAACAGCGCTGCGATCGTTCAAACATCGTTCAAAAGCCACGTTGTCCTCGAAAAAGGGATGCTCCGAATTATGTGTCGTTGAGAAGTCAGATATGCCTTCGTCTTTCTTCCGTGTCGTGTAGCTTAGTGTCGATAGAGATGCAGACGCACAAGTTCATTCGCCGTTAAAAGTAAGAGAGATTAGAACTACTTTTCGTCGCGGATGGCGCTGTTGTTGTGGTGGTAACTGGGCCTCCATGGCGTGCAGCATGGAGAGTTGTCTCGTGCCTTGCTCCGACGCCTTTATTGGGTCGCGGGGGCGCAGCCTCACAGTTCCAAGTTATCGTGAAACGGAGTATAGAACCCAACGAGCTATTTGAGCATTCCTAAAAAGAAAGAAAAAAAAGTCCGAGGACACCTAAGCACTTCTTATGAGTTGTGAATGCGAAAGCATGAATGTTGTCCTTCCGCCCCCTTAGCTCGTCTGCGGCGCAGTGGCATGGACGGCCACGTTTCGGTACTGCCGAGGCAGGCGGCCGACGGCCGAGTGCGCTCTCGTGAAGTGGCCGCGCCGCGCTGAGCTCGGCTGTGCAACCTCTCCGGAGTTTGCCCGAGCGGGCTGTGCCGCCACCGCTCTTACCGGCGGCCGGGCCGCTGCGTGCGCTGCGACGCCATGGAGAAGGATACTCTGGTGGCGTTTTTAAGTACGCCGCGCGAGAGCCAATGGGAGCCTCGTTTTTTGATGACGCGTGCCAGCCAATGGGAGCCTACCCTTACAAAAACAGGTCTCAACACATTTTCTCATCTTTTTTTAGGCTTCTTACCAACTTTCCGGCATCCTACTAAATTTCTTTATAAACGCACTTTGTTTCGATTGTTGTCTAAAAAATTCCAAAAGAAAAAATAATAGTTTATTTAAGACATATTTATAAAAAAAATTAAAAAGACGCAGTAATAACGTTTTTTTTTGTTGGCGATCTCCTAAAAATATTTAAAAAACTAATTATATTTTTGCTTATATAATGTTATGAAAAGGTGAAGAATAAAAATTATTGAGAATTTTTTATAATAATGTATAAAAAGAGAAGAAATTATTTATTTTTCATTATTTTATTAAAATATTGAAGACATCTTTTTTATAATTTGGAAGAGAGTTTTGAAGAGTAACAGCTCACATTTTTGAAAAGAATGAAAGGGAAAATATATTTTCTACAGATTTTTCCTGTTGACATATTTGCGACAGTTCTAAAAATGTTCGTATGTTTCTTTGCGCTTCTTTTTCTTTTTATCCAGGATTCTTTCTTTTTAAATCAGAGGACAAAGGCAAATATCTCCAAAGCTCCAAGGTCGTTTTATTTTAATTGCGCAAGAAAAATTAAAAACAAATTATAAAAACAAAAGTAAACAGCAGATCTTTCAATTTAGAAGGTTGCAATATCCTATATTGGTCAGTTCCTTCCCAAATGAACGATCCAATCAACTTGTCACTTTGAAGGGTCACAAATAATAATTGCGTTGTGTGCATGTTTATACAGCCGTAAGTATACAGCCAGCCCCAATGTGCCTCTGGTGTTTCCGGTTTTATGGTTGTCCCCGTGATGCACATCTGCTAAATTAAACACGAAAACAAACATCCGAATTCTGTAGCCGCTGCACGGACACAAAACAGTGGCTCGCACGGGCGAGGACTTAGAAAGCATGAAAGAGTGTGGTCGACCGTGTACTTGTCTTTTATCTTTTTAATCTTTTGTTTTTAAGTATTTAATTTAACTTTGCTGGCGGTTTTATCGTTAGACTCCATAAAACTTGTCAATCTGCTTTCTACTCGTCTCAAAGTCTTACGGTTATATAACTGTTGCTGTTTTTGTTTTTTTTTTCGTGGAAACACGAAAGTAACGGAAAGAAAAACCACAAGCGAAAAAAAGGGCAAATCAATAAAACAACTGATAAATGCAAGCTTTACTGCCATCCGTGCATCGGCCCTACAGTCACTGACAAGTTAAGAAACGCAGGAGTGTCTTGCACAGAAGGAATGTGAGTCTTAATTAAGTGAATATACGTAACGGATAGATTATTCTCGGCCATCAATGTGCTTAAGAGATTCCTGTGGTCAATTTTCTCGTCTTCCACCTAAGTTAAGGGTGACGGCCGTACAGTTTAGGTCAGTATCTCTTTCTCGCTTTCTCTCGCTCTCTTTCCGTTAATTACTATTTGCATTTTCTCCATTATATGTTTGGCCGCTTGTCTGGTGCCAGCACTTTTGAGACACTAAATCTTGTTTTTAGTGAATTACTAAATACTCAAACATTCGAGTCGCTATCGCGCACTGGCCCCGCTTTGAAGCCCATATAGGTCCGGCAATGTCGTGTACCATTCCATGCAAAACAAACAATAACAAGCTACGCCATAGAGTTTGAATAGTGTAAATTTGTGTCATTCTTTCAACAGTATACCTTTTCCGAGTAAATTTGAAGTCCTTCACCACTGCCTTGATTTGCCACGTGGAATCAATACAATCAACGTAGACGTTCCTCGTCTCACTTCTGGAACGAATTGTCCCACTAAAGTAAAATAAACGCGATATGCTGGGGTGGGGCTAATAAGAAAAACATACCCTATTGTGTCTTGACCAATAATCGATCGTTTAAAAAATGAAAGACGTTTACAACACCCTGTAACGCCGAACTAGATCGCAGCTCTTGAGGAGGAGGAGGGAAGGGTACTGAGGGGAGGCATACCCCTCCTCCCTCCTCCTCATCCTCCCTGCTACTCCTCCTCTTCCCTCCTCATCCTCCTTCCCCTCCCCTCCTCCTCCCTTTCCTTCACCCCTCCCCCTCGTCCTCCTCGTCCTCCACTTCCCTCCTCCTCCTCGCCGCGCGTTGCATTATGTGACATTTCCCATGATGCACCACGCGGTTACGGCGACGGCGACGGCGACGCCGACGCCGCTCAAGCCAAAAATTACACCATCTTCCCGAGGGGAACCATGGGGTGATGCGGAGCATCGTGTTGTTTTCGAGGAAAGAGTCAGTTGCGTGCTGACGTCGAGAGATGGCGCCACCGACTGCCCTAGCGTTACCCCCTACGCTAGCCTTCGTCGCGGCTCGCGGCAGAAAAACTTGGAACGCTCGCCGTTTATTTTTTTTCACACTTGAAGGAGAGGAGACTAGAGGAGGAGAGTTGCGCGTGCGCGCGCGGTGTGAGGAGAAGCGAACGCACGCGCAGTGCACGCAGCTGGTAGAGAGAGCGAGCGGAGAGAGTAACGCGCAGCTGTTGGAGAGAGGGAAGGAGGAGAGTTGCGCGTGCGTAGTGCGAGTGCGGACTACGACGCCGACGCCAAGGCCGCGGGACATAGGCCCGAGCAAGAGATGCTCCGCATCTAAAGGCGCCTAAAAGCTGCGCTATAAAAAAAATAAAAAATTGCAATTTGTTTTACCCTTTTTATCACGAATGTACACTAAGTGGCTGACTATCGTTAAATTTTTCAGTTGGTTTACGTAAAATATATACCCCTTGGCTATTTGCAACTCCAGCTTGCCGCTCGTCCTCTGGTGGACGAACAGAGAACCAGAGGAGCGGGGACGGTGGCTGCGGTGCGGAGACGGGGGACTGTCGGCCTTGGTGCCTTAGTGCTGCTATTACCGCATGGTTACGGTCGGCGTGTTCGTGCGTGAAGCATTTTAGCTAAAAAAGTGAGCGCGTTAAAGTAGGAATTTTTGTGTTCCGCCTCACAACAGCGTTGCACGAAGGGACCGAGGAGTCTGATTTCATTAGGGACTTCTCTTATATCGCATACGCTACGGATTTCTGGTCTTGTGGTCGCCAGCTCAATCTGTGCTGAATATGATGGCAAACGCTCCACTAGTAGTGCAGAGCTCTAGCGTACGTTCTACGAAAGGTTTATTTTTAGCTCTACGTAGGAGAAAACTGGCCGCGCAACGGTATGTCGAGCAATATACATCGGGAATTGTTTCGCGCTTTTAAGGCAGTTACAAAGAACATGACCATTTGCTCCAAGCACTTTCTAAAGAGAGAAAACGCCTACTTGCTTTTAGGTAATTTCAAAGACAAATAAAGAAATGCTCGAAGCATTGCGCGTCATGCGTGAGCCAGCCGCGTTCGTGACGAAATCAAAACGGGCGGTTTTGGCGAGGCGGGTAGCAACGTTGCAAATAACACGGCACACAAATGTATGGTATATTAAAATATTTATTTTTGATAGAGCAGTAAATAAAACACCTAAACACGCCGATGACGGTGATAGGCAGTTTTAGCATAGCGTTACCGCGGGCTACCGTCAGCAGGGAAACGCTCCTCGCATGCGCTGAAACTTATGCTTTAAAGGCGCAGCGCGAGCTTTCCGTAGTAATGCTGCACCTTACGGTAGCATGCGGTCACGCTATTCAAACTTCCTATCAATAATCCTAGCGCAGTTTGATCACGTTTGGCAATACACTAAAGCCGCGATGGTGAGCAGCGAGTTGTGAGCCTGTGACACAACGTCTTCCATACTGTGAACGGTGCTCTTCTGGAGCTTGACAGTTACCCTGCGCGGCTCACCTTTTAGAGCACCAATGGCCAGGCAAAGCACAAACACCACAATATCTTCATTACCCTCAAAGATATGTTGGCACAGTGACGTGGCCGGTGCCCAAAACGCTCTTGCCCTCTACAACGCTTCGCAAGTTGAGGTTTCCGCAACTTTTAAATATTTATATCATTGATATTTGGCGAAGAGTTTAATATTTATTATTATAGTAAATAGTAACCTCCTCGCCGAATACAGCGACTGCTTTGCGACTTCTTCAAAAATGTGCCAAACCAAAACAAGAAAAAAAAAAGAACTGTAGATAACAACCCAGCGTCGCGGGCGTCGAAGTCGGCGTAGCAGCAGGTTCGAGCGCAAGAGCGGGACTGATCCCGGGTCGCCACGCGGAGCACCTCTGGTTCCCGCGTGTGTTTCTGGAGCATTCGGCGTAGAAAGTTCGGCGAGTAGAATATTCGTACCTCGATCAGAAGACAAGGTTCTCGAACTTACGAGAACGCTAAATTGAAATAATAAATAACAGAAGCGTGTGCTCCCAGTAACCAAACTTGGGGCCTCCGCAAGAAAGCCAAGCACGGTAACCATTTGGCCACGCACGCGCTCGCTCGGCGACGCGCGTGACAATATCAACATGCTCGTTTTACTAACGGACATAAACATCTCCGTCACCTGTGATGTGCTCCTGCCCTGACCGTTTCTCTTTTGTATAGACAAATAAATTATTTTTAGCGCACTGATTAGTGTCAGTATAGCCTCCTATACACCGACAAAGCATGGCTGATCGCCACGAGAAGCGGCCGCCGAAATGGAAAAGGTGGAGCGGCAGACAACGGATGAGAGAAGAGCCACGTGACTGGCGCCCCGCTGCGGCGAGACGCCGAAACACACTTCTCCCGAGCGAACAAGTGTGCTTCGGGTCCTTGCCGCCACAAAAGCTGCTCGCTGACGTCAGTATTCTCCGAGAAATGGCTCTTTGATGTTCTGCGCTACCAGATCCTCACGTTCCAAATCTGCGACCGGGCGCTCTGTGGCTACGTCGTCGAACTGCCAGGCTTTGTGAGCATGGAGGAGGCTATGGCGTCAGCGAGCAGGCGCACGGGAAAGCTTAGAGAATCTTTCGCCGTCTCTTCCGCCATCTTGGAACAGGCTACCTTTCTTGGCAATGCAGTCAAATGTACGGTCACACGTGCCTTCTCTCCTTTTGAGTGCCGGCTAATGCTGCCAGCGCGCTTTCCTCCTCGTCTCAGAAATGCAAAGAAACGTTGTTCGTGACTATAGTACGGTCAATATATAAAGTGTCCCCAGTCACCAGGCTCGATCTAAAATGGACATTAAGAATCGACGTTTGCACGCAGCAACCTAGACTTTTCCTCGAAGGTGTATTTCACAGGTCGGCTTTTTCTTGCAAAAGTAGAAAGCGTAGCTCCCTTTCTGTAAAAAATATTGGGCCAAAAAACGTGCCCGGGTCAACGGCGGGCGGTGACGCAGATGACCAAGTCGAGTTGCGGGGTGCGTTTGGCGCACGTATTGATAGATGGCGTCAGGTACAGCGTCTTAAGGTGCAGCCGACCAACGAAAATAAGCAGACGACACGCAGACGAAATCCGGTGGCAGCAAAAGCGCCGTCGTTATGCAGACCCGTTTTTTTTAAACTTTACGTTTTGCTTTGATTGTTTGTATTCATTTTTTAACCAAAGGTACATAACAAAAAGATTATGTTTATATTAATAAAACACGGTTGCGCGAGCCGTCTCGATGAAAAAAGGTAGCGCCATCTATCAATACGAGCGCCAAGCGCGCCCCGCCACTCAACTTGGTCGTCTGCGTCGCCGCATGCCGCTCACCCCGGCAAGTTTCTTAGTCTAACTTTTAACAGAAAGGGATCTACGCTCTCTTATTTTACAAACAAACAACAAAAAAACGACCTTTGAAATACACTTTTGACGAAAAGTTTAGAGTGCTACGTGCAAACGTCGATTTTTACGGTCCATTTTATATTGAGCCTGGGGACTTGGGACACCCTATAGTATCACCGTCTGGTAATTGTATCTATTTATGTTGAATTACTTCGTTAAACCCGTCCCTTTCAACTTTTCCTCATCTCTATTTTTTATTTATTCCTTTCTGTATGTTTCTTTCTCCTTGACTAACGCAACGATAAGTATAAGTCGAAATTGTAAATAATATCAAAGGTTCCTTTTATTTCGTCGTTAACTCTTCCCTCTTGTGATGTAGAATACCAGCCCTCTTTTCAAAAAGGTTCTACCTATAGAGTACCTCAAGCACGCGACTGTGATTTCATGTATGCTACCGTGATTTCTACGATAGAATAAAAATAAAAAGAAGCAAAATATGACATCCTCGGAAGATCCGGAAAAACAAAAATACTGTAAAAGACTTATTTTTGCGGGCTCAATATTTCGCGATTTAGGTCAAAGCGGAAGTTTTGGATTAATTCGCGGGTTCTAACTTTCGCGACGCGGTGCGATCTTAATATAGATTCCAATGTGTTTACATTTTACCGGAATTGTTCGCGGGACCTATTTTTCGCGAATTCAAGGCAATTCACGAAATTCGCGAAAATTAGGTCCTCGCCAAATTAAATCGTTTACAGTACCAAACGTAGCATAAAAAAAAATCTTTGTCTATTTTTTTGTTTTTGTGCCACGTTCAGTCAATTGGTCAAATAGCGTTGCGCGCTTCATAACAAAGTACGTCACGTACGCATAGGAAATCGCGTCCAGAAACGTTGACCTCTAAGTAAAAAAAACACGTCCACATAAAACGTTCCGTCAATGCCGGGTAGCGCTGTGTGTAAGTAGAGCCAATACACGTGTCGTTATAACGCCGGTTTCCTTCTTTTTTTTTTGCGCATACTCACGGGCGCGTGTTTTTGTGTGTGCTTTTTTTCGTTCGCCTTGGGAGCCGGCTAAAAACTCTTCTCAAAAACATGCGCGCCATCGAATAGTGGTAGCGCCAACTGTACTATGCTCCGCCGTTGCTGTGGCAAGCAGCGCCGATGCAGTGAATCTGGACACGTGGCTGCGCCAATTCACCTGAACTCGGACCGTTGCAATGGCACGCTACTTGAGCTATGAATTGGACAGTGTAATGGATCCTTCAGACACCGCGGTTAGAACAGAACAACGTATTTCCGTATGAGCGTTTATATACACTGCACATGTCATGATAATATAGGCACTGATAGCGATAGCAGATATTCATATACTACATGACAAATAGAGACGGCTAATGTCGTTTGAAAGGTTCTGGAGAGGATGTATTGTAATTAAGGGAGAGTAAGTCTTTCCCGACATAAACGAACAAGAGAGGACCTAGTCTAAAGCAAGGTAAGTCCACGAGCCATCTACACCTAAAAAGTTAGCCCGGAGGATCTCGTAAAATGGTCTTCTTCCTGGTGTCTCAAAAGACAATAATAACTATATTAAAAAAAAGAAATGGTTATAACGACTCCTCATGGGGCTCATTTTTAACAAAAGTATTTCGTTGTCATTTTTTTGTTGTCGCGATCCCCTTTCATTATTTTAGACCTCTTTTCTTGAATTCATTTCATTATGCGTTTGATCTCTTGTCATTACTCTCTTTCGTATACCCATTGCCGGAGGCTTCAACAGACCCCCAGAGAATTCGCCTAGTATATTCTCTTCTCCGCTGCGGTTGGCGAAAATGCCAAGGCCATACAAATAAAAACCAAAGCAACAAACCCCAAAATAAGAAAGAAGCAGATATTAGCGTCTGTGTTTCGGTTTATTTCTAAGTTTTGACAGTGAGAACAAATTTTAATTATTCGGGGACGAAAGAAAGTTATTTTGTTGCCGCTCAGCAGAGTACAAAATTGGGTTCTTGTACGTGCCGCCATCGTCCAATTTTTCCTTAGAGCACTCGACTTCACGAAAGCAATTTAGCGAAGAAACATGCACACCAAGATGCGAGGACGGTTTCCTTTAATATTCTCGAAGAAGGAAACGCCATGATAATTACATTTTTCCGAAGCGCAACTGAAACGTGTCCAAACAAAACAAAGTAGGGTCGCACGTTTTTGTTTTAGCATTCTAGAGCGTGGTGT
The DNA here is from genome assembly GCA_037355805.1 of Ixodes ricinus. Taxonomy (NCBI): domain Eukaryota; kingdom Metazoa; phylum Arthropoda; class Arachnida; order Ixodida; family Ixodidae; genus Ixodes; species Ixodes ricinus. The sequence continues at coordinate 29,382 of JAZHYW010057088.1, read as the reverse complement.
TTGAATGACGCACGGAGAATTTATGTGTCCATGTTTTACTTCAAAATAGTTTCAAGCTGTAAGAGCAAGTACGAGAAACTGCTCGATCGTGACCAGTTCTTACTGATTATTTCTGAACATGAGCTGTAAAAATCAAACTCTACAACTGATAATATATGGGCGGCACAGAGCGCGACAGTTACCACAAAAAAGGGCTTGCGAGTTTTCTTTCCTTTTTTTTGGTCGAAATTGAGGTTGTGATGAAAACCACTTGTGCATTAAAATACCCTTTAGTCGAGGTCCGAGTCAGCAGTGCGCGATTAATTACACCACAGTAACAGCTGAGTCAGTCTTGAAAACCGCAAATGTCGTGATTGCGCTGTGTTTCGCAGTGCAGATAAGACGAATACTGTCGTCCTCTGTGAACGTTTTGCGCCAAGAATAAGAATATTACATCAGAACCTAGAGTATTTTGCTTGTAAAGTACATTCTGACACAACTGGATAGAAACATACGCTCTCCTCGGGACGCACATAAGAAAAAGTGGTGGACGTTTTGACTACTCCTAGTTTCCGAACATGCATAGTGGCTGAGAACATTAAAAAAAAAAACCTGCGAAGCTCCTAGAAGAAAAAAAAGTTAGATGTGAATTTTGATTAATTTTTATCCCTTGAATCTGCGTATCACGTCTCATTTTCGCCACAGTTTTAGCTAAACGCGAGAGAACACGAAAAACCTCCGACCAGTCGTTACGTCATTCCCAAATCTTTCGGCCGTCCGAATCGCGTGTCGCTCGTGTGGGCAGCGCGTGCAACTGCAAGCTTCACATGTATTCGCGACTCCAGTGACCTGTAGGGGACGCCACTATCGGCACGACCTGAGGCTTAGAGCCCCAGGTATTGCCGTGCCATGTGCCAGCTCAACGCACAACGTTGGGGCATCATCAGCAAGCGAGCATTGGACTCAAAATGGTTTGCCACCCGCTTTTCATCCTCCACGTTTCGAACCTGCGGCGGTGTGTTGGCGTAAGCGACCTTCCAGAGGCTTGACTTTCTTCGAGGAAGCGATGAAACGGACAGCCTACTGTCCTTCCAAGGTGCTGATGAACGTTGATAAACGCGGAATGTCTGGTTCACGCGGTGGCGTAGGTTGCGTGCAGAGCAACCCAAGAACAAGCTGACACTACAGTAACGATAGCGTCACCGGGACAACCGTTCTGTCAGTGTTTTTCTTCTAGGTGCCGTCCGTTTTGCTGGAGTCGCGAATACCCCCCGCGCTGACGCCAGTCGCGACGTCTGACATTTTTGAAAATAGCAAGAGCGCGCTGAAGATGCGCGAGAGCGGAGATTCCTAAAACTCTGGGTATGGCGTCACGCTCTGGGAAGGAGGGGCTTCAGCGGTACTTTGAAAATGATATTTTTTTTGCATCCTCCATGCAACAAATTGAAAAAAATAATAATTTCAATATTCGTGATTTTGGAGGCCAAACGAAGACGATTTAAGTGTTTTCCCTAATATACGGAACCGCTGCAGTTTCCCTTTAAGCTGTATGCGATCGTAGGAAAAGAATGCCGCGGAAGAGAAAGAGCGCAAAAGTGAAGATGGAAGGACGTCAAACTCGGGTTCAATCCCGACCCCTGCCCGTTTAGATCTGGATGAGCATCGTATACCAACGTGCGGTCGCGAATCACGACACTCTAAGTCTAAGAAATCTGGATCGTGCGCGCTCTATCGGAAAATAACTTGGCAGAGCCAATCGCTGCGATCAAAGGATGCTGCTCGGCGATTGACGTGGCCGAAAGTATGTTTAGACATAAAAACGTCTGTCTGCGCTTCGGCACTGCGACCGACGTTTCACCGTGCCCAGTGCCACGACGCAGACCGTTTGCGGGGAGGAGAGAGGGGGGGGGGGGGTAAACATATTATTGACCCCGCCGTCAATCGTCGAGCTCCTTCCGTGGGTTGCAGCGATTGGCTCGTCGTAGGGCTTTGCGGGAAAGCAGACGCTCCAGATTCCCTCGAGTGCACTGCGCGTCATGCACATTAGAGATCCCGGCTACACTTCGTTTGATCTTAAGTCCGATCAAGCAGCGGCTAAAGACGCCGAGCTCTGATTGGCTCTAATGGAAGGATAGTGGGTAGACTTCAAAGCAAGCTGCCTTGAGGTCTACCCACTATACTTTATTCAGAACCAATCAGAGCTCGACGTTTTGACGTCACCACAATCCCTGCAAAGAAGCAGACAAACTCGCGCTCCGCATTCTACTCGGGGACAACTTTTCTTGGCATTTCCGAGGAGAGGAGGAGAGCATGCAACACAACTTCGATGAGCGCTCGAAATGGGAAAGGGCACGCCTGGCCGTGCCTTTGACTGCATTGCCAGGAAACGTTGTTACCGAATATAGGTATTTCCCGTTCATGATTGATTCAGCGATTATAGAACACGTAAAGAAACATGACGAACACAGTGATGGTGCGTTTTTTGACGCTGTATCGATTAGTCCCATGAACGTGTAGCGTCGGCTGCATCTGGACTTAAGGTGAAACCAAGTGTAGCAGGTGCACTGAACTGGCTAAGTTTCTCAGCTAGAGCGCAAGCCGGTGTCGCCGTACATCAAAGGTCCAGACCGACCTTGCACTGCCAAAACACGGACGACAAATTTAGTTCGGTTGGCAGATCCAAGCTTCCAAGTGGCCGTACGCGGGGACGGACGCGAATGCCGATCAGTGTGGGGTAGCGGGCTGGAGGCAATTGGCCTGCATCCTTGCTCCGGCGATCGACGCGCTTAGGGGCGTTGTTCCAGCACGTCATTCCTAAAGGAAGCTATTTTCTCGAGCGGACCCGCCAGTTAGCCCCCTCCGTCGCCGCCTCGGAACGCCCAATTAGCCGGGATTCCTAGCGTGATGACACCTCGGCGATAATATCACTCCTCGTGATGTGGCTCTGCTTTATCTGAGAACTGGAGCTCGCCAGTTACAAGAGCGCGAACGTCGAGGGTACGTAGCACGATACGTAGGCTCATTACCGAGCAATCAAAATTCAAAGCATAAAGCCCGATTCACATCGTGCGATTTTGCCTGGAATTTGGCAGTTACTACGATAAGCACCGCCACTTCCCCTCGCTTTTCGTTTTTTTAATTATAAAGGCGAAAGTCTTATATGCATTATTACGCGAAAAGGCGTCGGTGTTCTGCCCGAAAGATGACCATAGAAATACGTCATCAAGCCCTCGCCGCTCAAGGTCAAAGCGGACGCGCCTCAAAAATAAAACAAACAAAAAAAAGCTCAGCAACGCGGATGCTTCGTCACAGAAGCCGCGAAGCCGGCGGGGGGCGCCGCTGCTCAATATCAAAGCGGACACGCCTCAGAAATAAAACACAAAGAAAAGCACAGCAATGCAGATGCTTCGTCAACGCAAACCGTGAAGCCGGCGGGAGCGCCGCGCCTGCGCAGTAGGGGAGCGTGACGTCACCGCCAGAGCGCCGTGTGCAAAAGGTGCGCTTTGGACTTCCTCCGTGCTCCTTGTGTGCTTGGACTGGTTATCGTTGTCTGCTTCGTGAGATGGACTGTGAGACGACAGCGCGGGACAGTAATGCCTTTCGCATTCATAAACGTAAGCAGTCTTAAGTGTCCTCCTGTAATTTTGTTTTTGCCATTTGAGTAACATCACAATAACGAAATCTCGAATAAAATCACATCATGTGAGTCAGGCGTTAGTGAAGTAAATTTGTTAGACGTTTCCCCTATAGATAATGTTTCATAATAAATTTAACAAAATTTTCTAAAAAAACAAACAAACGTGAATGATACATCAGTGTCAACGTCTCCAGAAATACTAATTTATTAAAGATTGTTTTATTGAAAGTTCGTTAAACGTCATCGAAAATCAATGGATCAGTTAATTCTAGAAATACTTGGTGCGCGTGCTTCGTTTTTCTGGGTCACGAAAATGCAACCACATTATACGCGCACGCGCGTTTTTGTCCGTTTCTTATTATCCCTTTATACAATCACCGCTAACCTTGCACCTTTTGCAAGCGCGTGCTCGATTTCTTTCTTTTTTTTGTGTGTGCAATTTAGTGATATGCTAGTTTTGGATTTAAATTTGTTTAATCCGTTTATTTATTTAATTAAAAAGGTAACTACCAAATGTTTGTAAATCATCCATTTCATAGTGTCAATTAGTCCCCTCTATTATGTCCCCCTGACCATATCACCAATCTGTACAAATTGAATTATTGTATACCATTCACGTCCTTTATTTAAAAAAATATGCTCATCTTAAGATAAAACACCCTGTATATATAGTCTTTTCATTTCATTTAAGCTTTACAAATTTGTTTCAAAAAACGCTGTGAAAGCTACACTTATGCGATTTGCGCAGGTGAATTATGCGGCCGGGGGCCATAGTATATGGGGCTTATCGTAACGATCAGTCAGCTAATTAAGAAAAACTTTTAATTAACTTTTTAATTACTAAAAATAGTCATATAATTCCAATTAGAAACTTGCTGAGCGTCGTTCAAAACCCCTGAATCAGTAATTTTTAGAAAGACTTTGAGCACGTGAGAAGCGCACTAGTGCGCAAAAGTTACCACTCGTGAAGCAGGTACAAGGCTAGGGCTCTCCTAAGTGACGGCAAAATCGCGCAGGCGCCTTACCGCAACAGCTAGCGTTCTACCTGCTCCACGAGTGGTAACTTTAGTGCATTACTACGCTTCTTATGGGCTCAAATTCTTTCTGAAAATTACTGATTTAGTGGTTTTCGATGACGCTCAACAAGTTTCTAATTGGAACCATATGTCTATTTTCATTAATTAAAAAGTTATTTAACAATCTTTACTTAAATAGCCAACTGATCATTACGATTATTCCCCTATTCTACGTCCCCCTGGCCGTATAACTCACCTGCACAAACTGCATAGGTGTAGCTTTAACAACGTTTTTTAAAACAAACCTGTAAAGCTTAAAAAAACGCCCTGTATGATTTTTGATATACATGGCGCGCAATGCGAGGAACCAAGGGTGTAACAAATGCTCTTTGAATTTGTCTAATACCATATCAAAAGGAAATATTCAAAGTGTTCATTACTTATCAAGACACAAGACGGCAATAATTGTTCCCGAGTCGCAGCAAAAGAGTAGCTAGAATTGTTTTTTCCTTCCTAACTTCTGTCACTTTTTTTTTAACAGTCATTTATGTTACGCATCGTTCGACAGTGGAAACTAAGATGAAGTAAACAACACAGAGTTCATATCGTATGTGACGTAGTTAGAACTTTTCTCTGTCCAAATTGACGAGTGAACGAAACATGTTCTTCAAGTCCTCTCTATTCAAATTTGCAAACCTCCCATCAGTCCCGAGCTAAGGGACCAGACTGTGTCGTATTTAGTTTCCTGTATAAAGCACCAGAACATCTAAAATCCTAAAATTATACGCGACAGGAAAGAGCGTAGAAAAAGCATTGAAGCACGTAGCTTCCATCAACATGGCTATACTTCGTTTCAGCTTGGGTCCAGACGCAGCCGATGCTACAAGCGCGAGCTCCGGGCTTCTAGCGTCCCTGCCAAGCACGCGCGCTCGTGCAGTACAGGCTCTGTTCAGGGCCACACGCTCGGGGTACGGGCCGTTCGTCGAAAGACAATTCGTAATAGGGCAACTCGTCGCAGGGCCGTTCGTCGCACAGGGCTATTCGTCATAGGGCAATTCGTCACTAGGACAACTTGTCGAAAAACAGTGTTTTGAAATAGCGCTTTGTCTATACGGAACGAAAAGCATCGCCGAAGGTATTATAACCCTGACGCTATTCTTAGCATTTACCTATTTTTAAGTGTTCGGTAGCTTTGTTATTCAGCTTGTGTGCAGTATCCTGTTTAGAAAGATAAGTCTTTTGTTTGGTTCTAAGTCGATAAACATCTTAGTTAACCTTGGAAGCACAATGTATAATGTTTTGAGGATTACTTTGTTATCCACCTTCGAGTTCACAGTCTTATCTGGTTCCCCTACTGACAAAGCTTTCCATTCAGCTTAGCTAACAGGGTTTCGAAGAAGGATCTGGAAATGCGGCGCTTTGTCTATATGGAACGAAAAGCGTCGCCGAAGGTATTATAACCCGACGCTATTCTTAGCATTGACCTATTTATAAGTGTTCGGTAGCTTTGTTATTCAGCTTGTGTGCAGTATCCTGTTTAGAAAGATTAGTCTCCTGTTTGGTTCTAAGTTTATAAACATTTTAGTCAACCTTGGAAGCACAATGTATAATGCTTTGAGGATTACTTTGTTATCCACCTTCGAGTTTACAGTCTTTCTCTCGTCTCTCTGGTACTGACAAAGGTTTTCATTCAGCTTAGCTTACAGGGTTTCGAAGAAGGATCTGGAAATGCGGCTTCCAATGACTCATTCATGAATCGGCGGACTGCTATAAAACGTTTGGTTTCCCGTCAATCTTTGCAGTCGCCATGGAAATCATCCAGACGGAGAGAGGTGGGGAGATGCTACTTTTTCAGGGATTTTCATACACCGCCAACCGAAGAACTGAAGCCAGTGTATACTGGATATGCCGGAAAAGGGAGAGCTGTAAAGCAAAAATAACAACCGATTTTTCTAAGCTTCAAATTTTGAAAGCGACGAACGACCACAGCCACGCTCCAGAACCGACTGAAATCAACTGTCTGAAGGTTCGATCGAAAATGAAGACAAGTGCAGGTGAGGACGCATAAGATTTACTTCGTTTTTCGTGATAGTTCTGATGATAAACTGCATTTGATAACATATGTAATTTATTTTCAGTGGAAGGACGTGACCAAGCTCAGCATATTCTCTTGGACGCGGCTGCAAATATCACCGACAGCACTGCCTCACAACTGCCCTCTACGTCAACTCTACGTCGAACCATTCGAAGACAGAGGCAACGGGCAACATTTAATTATGCCCTCCCACCCTGCCGAGAGGACATCAAGCTCCCAAGAGAGTACACGGTGCGTACATGAAACATTACGCGGTTGATTTACATGCCATGTAACATTACCATCATGCGGTTTATTTACATGCCATATTTGCTTGTAGGTGAACTGCAAGGAGGAGCCATTTCTCTTGCATGACAGTGGCGAGGGCGACGTCAACCGGCTCATCCTATTTGCAACACAACGCAACCTGGAGTGTTTGGGAGGTGCAAGCGCCTGGTTTTGTGATGGCACGTTCAAGGTGGTGCCCTCCCTGTTTTATCAACTCTACACCATACATGCGCTGAAGAACGGGATCACCGTGCCCATGGTGTACGGTTTACTTCCCAACAAAGCTGAGTCAACATACCGCAGGTAAGTTCCAATTATAATATTGCCCTATTAGGTGTTATCTCAAGGTATTGCAAATGGCTGTGCAAACTCTACTACCTTTTCATGTTACCAGGTTCTTCACAGCCGTCATTGACAACATTGGACCCTGCGCGGCACGGACCCTGCACACGGACTTCGAAATGGCCGCTATCAACGCCGCTCGTGACACTATTTCAGAGGTCCGAATTCAAGGATGCTTTTTCCATCTTGCGCAGTCCGTTTATCGGAAGCTTTGCGCCTTGGGTTTTCAAGCGCGTTACGCCACGGACGAGACATTTGCAGTAAAGGTCAGTCTCTTTTGGCCTGTAGAGTGTTGTTTCCTTTTCTGTATATATTGCTTATCAGTTTGTGTAGAGTTTCAAAACATTTTCCCTTTATTCCAGATGAAAATGCTCCCGGCTTTGGCATTTCTGCCTGCTGGGAACATTCCTGAAGCTTTTCAGGACATCATGGAAGCATTTCCCCCTGAGGCGATTCAAGTAGCAGACTACTTTGAGGATGTTTACATCGGCCGACCGCGACGAAACGGGATCTGCTCCGCCCAGTTCCCTCCAAAAATGTGGTCCGTGCATGAGGCGACGATGGGTGGAATGCCGCGGACCAACAACAGTGTGGAGGCATGGCACTACGGGCTACAGGTAATTTCTTTTATTGCCTTATTCATGCCGCACGCGCAATCGACAGTCTGTATGACTAAAGAGACGTTTGCTGAAAAGACTAAAGAGACCGTCCTTTAGACAAACATGCAGCAACTAGCCCAACAAGTTTTATTGGACAGTTTGTATCTCGTGTTTATTTATAAAGCCCTCGATATCATTTTTTGCAGAGCAACGTAAGTTGTGCTTCACCTAATCTCTGGGCGTTCCTGGAGTCACTCAAAAAGGAGCAAGCTATGACGGAGTTGAAGCTCAGCCAAGCTGCAAGCGGGGTCGTTTCCACAAGGGTGTCGCGGAAGCGGGCCGGACACGACAGGCGACTTCGGGCCATCCTTCATCGCTATGACGGGACCAACAACTTGGATGTCGTCGAAGCATGTGCCAGAAGTATCTCTTTGTGAACACTGGTAAAGTGCTATCATTAATAAAACACTTGTATTTACGCACCTGAATGAGTACTCCCTTCTTATTAGTCACTAGGAGTGGTGCCAAGGTTGTGGTGGTCACGACATTATTACGAAGTACCTATAAAAATTAGTACAAACTAATTTCATGGGTGCGGGAAAAAATAAGTAAATAAAGGAAGAGGGTCACTAGTAATTGCACTCACCTAAGAAAACTATGCTCAATAAGCAACAAAACCCATAAAAATCATCAGAAAGAAATTTTTCACGAATTGTCATAGTGACAAACCGCCCTATGACGAATTGCCCTATGTGACGAATAGCCCTGCTACCAGTTGTCGTGCGACGAATTGTCATTCGACGAACGGTCCTACACCCCACACGCTCGTGCTTGTAGCATCGGCTGCGTCTGGACCCAAGCTGAAACGAAGTATAGTCAAATATTTCACGAGTGGCGTATACCACAAATCATACGCGCTTCACAACTCAGTCGTCTGCCATTTAAGATCGTGAAAAGAAAAAAAAACTTTTAGTAAAGGCATCGAAGCCTTTATTTATTATAGAACTGAGTTATCCAACCGTAGCAGAACTATTAATCTAATTGTGAACGCTCTACTTCCTGGCCTCTTTGAGCAATACATAATGCATTGTTTACTCGTTATAATTTTTAAAATGCTAATTTTCTTCTTTTTTTTTTACACGGCTCCTTGAGGTCTTACAGTACCACACAGTGACAGATTCGTTCGGTCTTTTTCATCCTTCGACAAAATTTATAATTTTTCTTTCTTTTTTTCTGCGCAATTTCGCGTACACGTTATTTACATGCAGCGTTCCGCCCCAGAAGAAAATTTATTCTTACCGACTCGGCGGCTTTTGATCGTTCCCCCGCATGCCCCTATACTTTACTGCATAAGTTCATACTTTTCTCAAAAGGAACGGTCTAAAAAAACAAACATGAACACTGAATGGATCTCGAAGCCTCATAAAATCCGAGAACTTCCAACCACCGCCAACCCGACCGCCAAAAAAAAAAAAAAAAAAAAAAGATTTTAGTTACAAAATGTGGAAAGGTTTTTCGAGCGGCGAACTCAAATAAATGCCAGCTATGTGCCGCCTATGCCGCCATCGTAGCCGTTGCCACTGCTGTTAGAGCAACCGTCAAGAAATCCTCCTTTTCCTTCTCCGCACACTAAAACCTCAGATCATCATTACCTCAATTTCCTCATCCTTCACTATCTCGTCATCTGACGTTTCTTCCCTAACTTTTTTCTCAATTCTATGATAGCCCTTTTCTTGTTTTACATTGGCGACGCCAGCGAAACGGACGCCGCGTAGCGGCAACGCCGAGAAGCTCAGGAGAGGAGGTCGTTTCGACTCTGTCATCTGCTATCGCTGCTTGGTTCGCGTAAGCAGCATAGAAACAAACATATTTTCCAATAATTATTTTTACGTTTCCGCCATGTCCTTCCTACGCACTGAGTATACATTGTCTCCTCTTACGATGGACTAAAGGCCAAAGCCACGGGCCGCCAGGTCCAATCACGTTCCAGGCTAACACTTAACATTGATTAGGGGTGGACGAATAACGAATAACACGCTTAACATTTGATTAGGGTGGACGAATAATATACGTAATCCAAAAGCGCCGCATCATTTCGATAGCTTCAACGCTGCAAAGAGCCTATATGTCGTGGCTTTGCAACGTAAAACTGTTGAGTCACCCAGTGCTCTTCGATTCGAACCACAGTCCACCCATCCCCTCATCACTGATCCGAGACGCGGGCACCGATACGTGCATCGAAGCGAAATACCGCAATTTCTATGTGGCTGGTGATTGGATCTGGCGCTCCGTAGCTTTTGCCTCTAGTCCATTGTATAGGTGAAACGAAGTTATGGACGAAGTTTTTTACCGTCGAAAAATAGCTTTACTTTCATATGTAACACCGATTTTACGCTGCAGTGCAATGAATTCATGGTAGTCCGCGTGCTGAACGACGAAAACTACCTCCTTCCGGTCGCCATTTTGCCTGACCAGCGCGCCCCAAATAGTTCGCTGGAGTCGCGAATAGCGTCCAATTTTTTTCTTTCACCTTTACGTCAACCAACTTTCCCCTACCATTCTTTCTGGTTTCCCAGCTCTCTAACGTTTCTGTTCTTCCCTTAACTTTTTCCCCACTGGTCACTTGAGCCCTCTTTTCTTGTTCCTACTTTCCCATACTTTAAATTTATGATACCAATCCAGTTCTTTTGTTATTGTCCAATTCCCCAGCCTCGTTCCTCATATGCGCATAGATAGTACGTATTTCATTTTAATAATCTTCTATTTCTTCCTTCTTCATTCCCTATTCTTCCCCACCTTCCTTCCTCCTTTTGCAGGGCGGGGAGTGCCTCGGGGCAAAACGTACCGACGGCAAGAAATATGTGGCGAAGAGAGCACACCTCCAAAAAAATCTTCCCATCAACGTTTTTTTTTTTTCTTTCCGCTCGGCATTAACATTGGCTTCCGTGCTGCTGACTCCGTCTACGCAATAAAAAAATATGAGGTGAAGGCAAAGTGCGGGAGGGATAAACGTGAAGTGCCGAATCGAAGATGGCGACAAGACAGCGCGCCAAAAAGACCCGCTGTCGCGTCTGCTTGAAAGACAGGTGGGGAATGCGTACGTCCCCAACTCCTGTCAATGACTTTCTCTTCAACTCACCATCCGTGTCTTTTTTTTTTCTTACTTACAAAAATGTTCTCATCACAAAAATATAAAAGGAATTAAGAAGAAAAATAAGAGGATGTTCTTTATTAGCCCAATTTCATGACAAAAACTGAGACATCCCTCCGTGACGATTATGTTTGAGCGTTATATAAAGTTTAAAGTCATGTATAAAGTATAAGCGCCTAAGGCCAACTTAAAGCGACCATACGAAGGACATCCCGACGGAAATCGAACCTGCAAACAAGCATCCCTCGGCAAACCTCACTGATGAGGACCCTCACTCACCCTCACTTACCCTGATGTTCACAGGTGAGGTGAGGATGAGTGACTTTCTGAACCCCGAAAATTCATGAGAGTGATGGTGAGAGAGGACCGTGAGGACCGTGAGGTCGTGAGTGGTGTGAGGGCGATTAAAATGCCGACCTCTGCAAACAAGTGACTTTTAGCCGAATATCAAAACAACCGAGCTAAGCCTCGCAGGTGTTCGGAGAGCAGCTGCGGAAAGAGAAGGTGCGTGAGGAACAGCTGCGTTGGGCGTGGTGTTGTGGGAGAGCACGATTTACGTCACATCGCTTTTAAAAACGTATTTGGCAAAATTACGCCAGCCTGATCGTGCTGACAAGGACCGGTGAGCACAAAATGTGTTGAGCGCTTAAACCACACACTTCGTTCGTGGTTTGCGAGGGAGAGCTGATCTGAGCGGGGCGTACCTAACGCAAACCACAGACATCATGTATGGATCGCACTGAACAATTTTGTGCTCCCGGATTTTGTGAGCAAAATCAAACTGGTCTTGGTTTTGTTGTTCCGTTTTTAGGCGGGGGGGGGGGGGCTTTAAAAGGTAAACGATTGTTGCTAAATCCCATGTCGTGTATATTGGCCCAATATACGTATGCATAAGGAAAAGACAGCATTTCCTCTAGCAAAAACAGCACGTCCTTCTTTTTTTACATCGTCTTAGCGCGTTGCCTCACACAAAACAAAAAGAAAAAAAAAGAGCCATTTGCTTGCGCGCATTTCAGGAACACACCGAAGCAAGCAATTCCCAAAACAAGATTCGGCTTTTTTATGGCCCAATTGCCTAAGCGAAAAGCCATACGGTAGTGTTTCCCAAACTGTAGGTCGCGACACAGTCAGAGGGAGGTTGCGAAGCGGATCTGGTACTTAAAAAAAGGAGCCTGTCTTCTTTGCGTAGGCGTCAATAAAAAGTAAGTACAGGTGGCAGCTCAACACCACGCCGGAAATGAGAGTTGCGGTGGCCAAACTCCGCCCTTCTTTTGAGAATTGCTTTGCTCTAACAAACAAATTCACATTATTTGTTCAGTTATAAAACTTGAAAGTATAAACAGCGAGGACGAGGACGGGAACAGGACATCTTTTTTGAAAGATGTCCTGTTCCCGTCCTCGTCCTCGCTGTTTTATACTTTCAAGTTTTATATCTATTAACCAACACGCTCGGTTTCAATTCTTTGTTCAGTTATTCATGCTGGGTGCTGGCCTGCTTGTTTTATTGATTTAGTGATTTACTATAACTCTATTATCAGTCAAGTAAAATGTTGTAGGGACAGCAAGAAGGAGAAGAAGAAGAACCGGGGGCTTGAGATACAGAGCTTGAGACCGAGGACACCATCACGAACTGCCGACCGGGATCGAATGTACATATAAGTAAATATATGAAGGGCAGATGAACACCCTTCATATGGTGACCCGGACGTGATCGCGACCTCAGCAAACTGAAATCCACACCTGACAGGACTACGCAACGGCAAGTCACCGTCGTCTTCCCCTCACAGTTCTTCCTACAGTAGCCCGACATGGCTGACGCTAACGCCGGAGGTGAACAGCCGACCACCGAACAATTGGTCCACCAACTCGGCACTGTCAGCCGCCGACTACCCACATTCTGGCCTGCGGACCCGGAATTGTGGTTCGCGCAAAGTAGAGCAGGAGTTTGCCCGTAGAAACATCACCGCACAAATGACAAAATTTCGTGAGGTCGTCACGTCCTTGTCGTCTGCAGAGGCAATGGAAGTGAGAGACATCCTCATTTCTCCACCAAACCAAGAGCCCTATGAACACCTCAAGCGAGAGTTGATCCGGAGAACCACCGCGTCAAAACAGCGACGCCTGCAACAATTGCTCACGGCTGAGGAACTTGGAGACCGCAAGCCGTCGCAGCTCCTACGACGCATGACACAACTTTGGGGCAGTCAAGCCTCCTTGCGGGATTCTTCCCTTCTACGAGAACTTTTTTGCAGCGTCTGCCTTCGGATGTCCGCAGGATCCTGGCAGCATCCAGCAATATTCCTCTCGACGACCTCGCCGAACTCGCCGACAAGATTCTAGATACGGCCCCATCCATGATTCAGGCGACCCCACAAAGAGCAGCCACCTCCACCACCACCTTGTGGGGTCGCCCGCTACCTGCGACTCTGTCGCAGGTAGCGGCGACCCACAAGTGGCCACCCACTACCTGCGACAGAGGCATCTTCCTTTGATTTTCAAAGGCTGCACGATGACGTAGCCCATTTGATAACTGAGGTGGCTGCTCTTCGACAAAATCGTCCTAACCTGCCTGTACCACATCACATGAGACGCTCTTTTTCAAAAGGCCGAGCAGACACACCATATTGTAACCTCCAGGCCACCGGTTTACGCTCGAGCTCGAAGATTAGCTCCGGAACGCCTTCAGATCGCCCGTCAAGAATTTGACCACATGCTGGAACTTGGCATCATCCGACCATCTTCGAGTTCGTGGTCTTCTCCACTTCACATGGTGCCTAAGGTGATTCCAGGTGATTGGCGTCCTTGCGGCGATTATCGCGCTTTAAACAACGTAACACAAGCTGATCAATACCCCGTGCCTCACATTCAAGACTTCTCAAGCAAACTCCACGGGATGAAAGTGTTCTCTAAAATAGATTTAATCAAGGCTTACCACCAAATTCCCATCGAACCAAGTGACATTCCCAAAACGGCTATTACCACCCCATTTGGACTGTACGAATTTATCCTGTATGCCATTTGGACTTCGAAACGCTGCAGAAACGTTCCAGCGATTTATTGACCAGGTGACAAGAGGACTCGAGTTTTGTTTTGCCTACCTTGACAATCTCCTCGTTGCAAGCAGAAATCAAGAACACCTGGAGCACCTCCGCCTTCTCATGACACGTCTGGAGGAGAACGGCGTCATCATCAACCTAAACAAATGCCAGTTCGGCGTTCAGGAATTGATTTTCCTTGGGCATCGCCTTGACACCAACGGCATTAGACCACTACCGGATAAAGTAGACGCGATTATTCGTTTTCCGAAGCCCCAGAAGCTCAAGAAATTGAGAGAATTCCTGGGATTCATAAATTTTTTCCGGCGCTTCCTTCCTAACTGTGCTACTACTATCCAGCCTCTTACAGAGGCTCTGTCTCCTAAGAACAGCAAAGACCAAGACATCATCTGGACGGATCGCAGAGTCTTCGCATTTGAGAGGATTAAGGACGACCTCGCGAGTGCCACGATGTTGGTTCATCCGGTGCCTAACGCTCCAACGCGTGTCATGACCGATGCGTCCGAAGAAGGCGTCGGGGCTGTTTTACAACAGAACATTGAGCAGCAATGGCAACCTCTCTCTTCTTTTCTCAGAAACTACGCCCATCAGAAAAGAAGTATAGTACTTTTGGAAGAGAACTCTTGGCAATACATCTCGCACTGAAACATTTTCGATACTTCCTCGAAGGACGCTCCTTTCACATAGTCACCGATCACAAGCCTTTGACTTATGCCTTAACATCCAGTGGACATACATACTCTCCTCGAGAAATCAGGCAAATGGCGTTCATTATAGAATTCACAACCGATATCAGATACGTCAAAGGTTCTCGCAACAACGCAGCCGACGCTCTCTCCCGCGCAGATATACAGTCGTTGGAAGGAACCTTCTTGAGTACCGTAGATTTTCATCAGATGGCGCGGTCCCAACAATCAGACCAAGAACTTCAAAATCTACGCTCTGGACAGACCGTGCTCAGGTTCGAAGATCTTCATCTTCCATGGTGCAGTGCCACTTTAACGTGCGACATCTCTACAGGCACACCACGGCCGTTTGTTCCTCAGCAGTTCCGTCGTCAAATCTTCACGGCTCTGCACTCACTCGCACATCCTGGCATTCGGGCCACACAACGCCTAGTCACATCACGATTCGTCTGGCCCAAAATCAATGTCGATGTTCGCACATGGACACGTACTTGTCAGCAGTGCCAACAGGCAAAGATTAATCGCCATACCGTTGCGCCAGTCGCCAGGTTCAAGCTCCCGGATACCAGATTTTCCGAAGTTCATATCGACCTTGTTGGACCATTACCACCTTCTAATGGATATACGTACGTTCTCACGTGCGTTGATCGATTTACACGCTGGCCAGAAGCAACACCGCTAACCAATATCACAGCTGAAGAGGTCGCCCAAGCCTTCATGACAACATGGGTCTCACGCTTCGGCGTACCAGACAAAATCACAACTGACAGAGGCCGACAGTTTGAGTCCCGCCTTTTTGCACAACTCCTACGGATTTTAGGAGCAACGCGAATCCGCACCACGTCCTATCACCCGGCCTCAAACGGTCTAGTGGAACGGTTTCATAAACAACTAAAGACATCGCTAAAGGCCTGCAAAAATCCAACAAACTGGTCAGAAGCACTCCCACTTGTTCTACTGGATCTTCGTACGCTCTACAAAGCAGACCTCTCCTCCACTCCGGCTGAACTAGTGTATGGTACGACCCTAAGGCTGCCAGGCGAGTTTTTCCATACTCTCGAAGAAGATGCGGTGCCAGACATGCAGAACTATGTATCAAGACTCAAGACGACGATGAAAGCTTTGCGCCCACCACCTACACGACAACCGCTTAACAGGAAAGTTTTCATGAGCAAAGACTTAGATACGTGTACACACGTTTTTGTTCGCAGGGACGCAGTGCGGACACCTCTGCAGGCCCCTTACGACGGACCATTTTCCGTCCTTCAACGGGGCCCCAAGGCTTTCCTTTTAGACCTAGGAAACAGACACGACATGGTGTCTGTTGATCGACTGAAACCCGCGTACATTGAGAGTGTACAGGTTTCGCCCCAGACACCATTGAAATCCTCGCTGCGACACCCTCCACGACTTCCGACCAAGTCATCAATTTGCCGACATGTGCATTGGCAAACCGTGCCTTGGCCTTCCCGGAGGGGGAGTAATGTAGGCCCAGCAAGAAGGAGAAGAAGAAGAACCGGGGGCTTGAGATACAGAGCTCGAGACCGAGGACACCATCACGAACTGCCGACCGGGATCGAACGTACATATAAGTAAATATATGAAGGGCAGATGAACATCCTTCAATGTCATCTTCAATTCCGTGTATTACTCCTTATGGACTGGAATCCAAAAGCCTCTACATCGCAAAATACCGAGGGGAGGGATCTAAAGTCTAAAGTCCCCCCCCCCCCCCGACTTTAGATTTTACATTGTTGATGGGCCACAGGGTTGCAGAGTTTGGAAAGCACTGCCATATGAGGTTAACCCGGCAAAGCCACGAAAGTGCCTGTCACAGGGAACCAGAAGTCCCATTACGTGCCCTCGTGGCATTTCCCCTTCATGACATTAATTCATTCGAAAAGCTAGTCAGAACGAGATTAGGTCTGCGATGCGCGTGAACAAGGTGAATAGCCCTTTCGACCATACGTCTTTTCGCTCAGTTTTTCTTCCTAGCCAGATTCCTCAAGACAGGAGATCAGGATACTAGCAGATGGACGGCACGACTCTCAAACTGTAAGTGTCGCAAGTACGTTGTCTTCTTCGCTTCGCAATACGTCTTTCATCGGGCAGAAGTAGAGACGCTAACTCCGGAAAGATGAAGACACATAGCAGGGCGAACGGTGCGACGGGATCGACCATGCCATTAGCTACATATCGAGGAGCCATATTGTGGCGCCGCTTGAAACCAAGGCGTGGAGAGCATTTTATCTGACAGCAGCCACGCGCGCGATTTTCACACCTACACAATTCTCCAGGTTTAATGTTTCTTTGTGCATACAGAACTCATTAAAGAAACGTTACATAGTGGAACGTCAGTTCAATTAAACATTCCGTACAATAGAAGGCAATGTATATTTTTTAGAGTGTTTGTTAGAGGAACATTTGTAGGGGATCGGTGGCCGAGTGGCCTAGCGCACACTAAAGTCACTGTATCTGGGCAAGTAGCGACATTGCCTTCCCACCTGCTAGCCGGACACAAACAAATACTAACGTACAGACGACAAAATCTCTCAAGGTGATTGGCTCATCGCTGTCGGTTGCCATGATGATCGCCATCTCGGACCTTTTCAAAGCTTCGAAGCTTCGAAGGGGTCATCAAAACCAGTCGCACCAAGATCGCTATGGAGCACCATCGTACTCAAAGCGTTGCTCGGCCAATATAAGCGTCTTTGGCACTGTGCATGCAATAAACTGATTACTCATGCTTATTTCCCCAGATATTTTACATGTACGTTGCTCTTCTTGCGTGTTTCAAGACAGTAAAATTATTTTCAATGTCTCCAAGCACTGACGTTGCGTGTAGTGGCAGTACGAAGATGTACGGTATCACACGCGGCGTCGGTGTTTGGGAGCATTGATTAATAATTTCACTGCCTTGAAACAAGCAAGAAGAGCAACATTATTATAAGATATCTGAAAAATAAGCATGAGTGGTAAGTGTATTGCATGCACAGTGCCAAAGACGTCATATGGGCCGCGGAAAGCTTTCCGTACGATGATGCTCCATACCGATCTTGGTGCGACTGGTCTTGACGACACTTTCGAACCTTCAAAGCTTTGAAAGAGTCCAAAGTGGCGATCACCATGGCGACCGACAGCGATGAACCAATAACCTTGAGAGGTTTTGTCGTCTGTATGTTGGTATTTGTTTGTGTCATGCTAGCAGGTGGGAAGGCAATGTCGCTACTTTCCAGATCCAGTGACTTAAGCGCACACCAGCTGGGAGTAGGTGGAGCTTAAGCTCGCGCTGGAGAGCACAGAGATCTTGAGTTCAATACTCCACCTATGCCTGTTTCGATCTGAATAATCATCGTGCCGGCGTGCGGTCGTGTAACACTACTGTGTGGTTCACGTTAAATGCCCCAAGCTGACGGTTGTACTGCACTGGCTAAATTGCTCATCTACAGCTGAGATTCCAGACGCCAATTGCGACCGACTAACTTACGGTTGTGTAAACGTACACACCACAGAACTAAAATTGGGAACATTTGTGACGTCCAACTGAACCCACCTGAACAAAGGTATCAGAGCGTTTTCTGTGTTTTATGAACTTTATGTTGAATAACCTAAACTTTAAAAGGCGAACAGTGGAACCTGCATTAGAAAGCATCCTAGAAGAGAATGTGGGGTATTACACACCTACCTGAGCATGTTTTTTTTTTTTTTTGCTTTTGACGCACCGTGCAGTATAATGACCAGAAGGAGAAGAATCTCATATAATACAGACAAAGGGATTACTATTCACTTGACAGTACCAGGACAAAAATATTACAAAAATGAAAAAGACAATAAAACTTTATTTATCCACAAAAATCTCAAAATGTTTTCCATAAATGAATAAAAATAAAATCAAGTGTCACTACTACGTTCGTAAAATAAAAACATTTAAACGAAAACAGCGAAACAAAGAAAAACAGATGGCACGTTTCACCGTGAGCCCGAACGACCCCCAAAACGCCAAAGAGAATGAAAAAAAAAATATCCGCACAGCTGTGCGAGAATTCAATCAGAACAAGAAGGGACAAATAAGCCACAAAGAGAGGTCAGGAGTTGAAACAAAAAACTCGTAGAAGCAGAGACACTCCACTTTGACAAATTGAACTTAGCAGCGGAGGCTTCAGTAACGGCTTAGATCTGGTACCACCGCGTCTGCGGGCAAGATGCACTCATTGCGTTCGGGAGCCCAACCACAAACCCCAGCGTACCTGACTCGGTCGAATCGACGCTTGCGACAGAAACTAGCGAAGGCGTCATTTCCGCGCCGAATGACAAACCTAGTTCGACGTTCTCCCGCAAAGTGTTCTCTCAGGTCGCAGGCGCGGATGCGAATTCAGCGACGCAGCCCCAAACCACGTTTGAAAGAGTTTCTATAAGCAGTGTCTATAGAAGACGGCGTATTTTAAGGAACTTGGGTACAGGTTGAGGATGGCCCCTCAAAGTTGGACGACGCATGCTCTGTTACAATAACCGGTTGCGGACTGAGCTGCATTCATCTTCTAGGAGTGACTTTCTTTAGTGTATACCAACTGTTCAGCTTATGCAGCGAGCAGGTCTTCTGCTTCTTGAGCGGGAGATCCGGTGACGTCAGAACGACGCCGAGCTCTGATTGGCTTTGATTGGAAGGATAGGGGTAGACCTCATTTCCAAATGTCTTGAGATCTACTCAATATTTATTTTTGTCCATCAGCCAATAAGAGTTCGGTGTTCTGACACCATTGCAACCCCTGTGCAAGAAGCAGTTGCGCTCCGCATATTCATGCGCGTTCAACCACTGCGCATGCGTTTTTTTTGTGTGTTTTTTTTTGCAATGCGATTGCGTTTTGTTTTGCTTTTTTGTTGCACAGTCAGCACCAGAGCTTTCGCAAACGTCAGGAACGTTAGCTGTATAATTAAATTGTGAGTAATAACATGGGATTCAAATAGTGCAGTTGGTGGAATTATTTCGATGTAGAAACAAATTCTGTAGTCGCAAGTCAAACTGGGGAAACGCCGTGACGCCATTCATGTTTTTGAAACGCGCTGCTGAGAAAAGAAAATTTTGCGGCTACTAAATCTTAACTAGAAGGTGTCGCTATAGTGATAAAAATTTTGTTCTTATATTGACGAACTACGGATGTAATGATGTAAGGTGTAGCGACGAAATCAGGGGGCACAACTTGAATTCGATAATTGTCAAGTTTCAGCGGCAAGCTGGGGCTGGTGTGGCACACGAAATAGCAGTATTTGCCATAGCAAAAAAAAATAATAATTATCAGTGGATGAAACAAAGTATGTGGACTTAAAGAGTGACCCCGGTATATTTTCTCGATTTTAAGTTTACGATGATTTTTAGGGAAGGAAGGGTCGCTGAATTACGAGGGGCCCTTTTTTATATACTCCGTGTAGTTTTGTAGACATCCATCTCAAAGTTTTACTTCGGGAATCTATAGCGAACCCGAAACTACCGGTTCGAGCTTGATGGCAACCCTTGTGATCAGCTGCATGGCCATCGTGTGACGGAAAGTTCGCACTCCGGTACCGACTGGCCTAGTCGCAAGAGCAGTTCCGATCAGTCAGGTAAGAGGCTGCGGCTTTTTTACTGCTTTGCTTTTGCGGATATCAAACATCCTTAGCAAATATTAATACACATTCATAAAGTTGCCGGCCGAAAAGCGAGTTTGCCACGATGAACGCAAGCCCAGAACGAGCCCCCGCTTATTTTCTGAGAAGAACTATAACCTTCGTATTGTGCAATGCAGGTTGCTGAAGCGTTGTGGAAGCTAATCGTAAGCTCGCGCAGAGCAGGAACGGTCTAAAATATGGCCGCCAATAAATGCCACCTTCGGCATTACGACGCCTTTGAGCGAACGGGAGGTCTATAATCTAGGTGCGCGGTTTCCAAAGAGCACTTACAAACTACGGCCGTTAAAACATCATAACAAGCAGAAGTCGTACGCTGGGATGGCTGAAAACGCAGCAGAAAGACAGGGGAAAAGAAGTGGCAGTGCGAACAAGAAACCTCCTTGAAAACGAAGATGATATCAGGGCACAAGGTTGCTTGACAAACAGCCAATCCGCTGAATACCCGCAGAGAAGCTGGTGGTAGCATTTTAATATCGGTTTTAGAGTGGATAGCAGTTTCGCATCAGTGTGATATTTTGGCAGTGCTCGCATTTAATCTCCGTAAATTAATATGTCATTTACCTTTGTTCGACTTTTGGGCAGAGTTACTCTTTAGGAAAGATATTCGAATATCGCATAAATAAATACGCAAACATGCGTAAGGCAATGAAACCAGGAGTAAGATATAGGGTGTTTTTTAGGTGTCTTTTTCGTGCGACCCCGCAAAATAATACTTTGACCCCATTCACAAAATAATACTTTGACCCCGTGTAACGTAAACCACAAGCCCGTTCACACTATCCGAAAGTTAGAACTACAACGTCTACTATACTGTTAAACCATTTATTCTGGTGGCCCTGATTCTTCGCGAATAGGGCAGCGGAGTTCCAATCGCGACCATTAAATTTCGCGAATTCTAAAGGCTGGAATTGGCCTCCACAGACAACAGGAATATTGGCGCCACTAAGGTTCGCCTATTTTACAAGTCGCCAAATACGCGAAAATTAGGGGCTCGCGAACAATAAGGGTTTGACAGTGTACGCGGAGTTTTTAAGCGGCACAGGAGTACACACTACACGATGGCTTTAGGCGCGCCCTTTGTAAAGCGACACCAGGTTACGACAAATGCGGGGCGGAGTCATTATATGAGCCCAGACGGTGCGGGGCACGAACCTTTCGTAAAGCCTCCTCGAGTCGCTCGGCTGGAACACTGAACTTTCAGACTGCATTAGAGAGGTTCTCCGCCAAGTGATTCGGGAAGAGGCGAGGCAGCTCGACAGAGCCTCGAATTTTTAGCTTCGAATATTTAGAATATCCGCGCGGATGTGCCTGTCTTCATCACGAATTCCGAAGCTGGATATGTTCCTGATAATCAGACAAAAAAAGGAAAGAAAGCATAAAGGACGAAGGCGCATGTCTAGAAACCCGTCGTCGTTGTTTTTGTGGATTTTTTTTCATATTTTATTATTATCATTGTCGAGTCTTGTTATCAGCAGTTGTCAGACAACTTTAACGAACTCTAGAGTTATTACTTTGCGTGTAGCTGTGATAGTGTTTGCTATTTGTGGATACGGGTTCATCACGATGCTCCGCCTTGATTGAGTTGCGCGTCGTCGCGCAGAATATAATGATTAAAGTTAAAGCTTCTAAGAAATATACACGAACTTCTTTAATGTGCTTTGATCAATCTAGTGAAACGGAAACTGTTTTTTGGTGTGTCCTGCGCTGTCACGTAATAAAACAAACGTGATCAAAGACTACCTTTCAAACGTTCCCCTAATCCGGGTCTTTAAAGTCGCCTTTGCTGATATTTTCGTGCGTGGCTACCTCCTTGATAACGTGTAACTAATGGTGAAGCGCTTCGCTCATTAAAGCAAATTGCAGCTTTGTAGAACACTCAAAGTACGGAAAAGATTTTCTTTTAATAAACAAGAGAAACAAAAAGCTGTCAAATGCACCTTCCATATTTTCATTTTGGAAACGCTTAAACAAGCTGTCATTCCAGTGTTTGTATATTGTTGTTCTTTTTTGCGATTATACTGTGTAAAGCTTCATCATCCTCTAGATACCTTTCAGTGAAATATTGAAACTAATAGTTCTTGCATGTATCATGCCCTATTCGAATTTCAGAAATACCATCCTGCGCAAAACAACTGATATAATGTTTCTCTTTTTTTTATGTGTCGGCAGACCGTGTGTGCTTTTATTTATTTTTAGCGGAAACTTTCAAGTTAGAATACGTTTTTTCTTTTTTTCTTTTTTGTTTGTTTCGAGGGTTACTTAGTAAAAACGAAAAACGGAAAAGCGAGACGCAAATGCGAGTTTGAAAGCGTAATATCAGAGAAAACAATGTATAGTTTCACCCTCAACCGCAGCAAGGCGTCCTAGTCAGTGGCCTCACACTCCTATTGGCTGGCGTAAGCGATCATGTGACCATAGGGATAACCAAACGCGTTTTCGCCGGAAGTCGCGGTGCGAGCCCTTGTACATAGACGACGGCATCGAGACTTACCAACCCAAAAACGTACGGTGATTTTGTCAGATACAAAAAAAAACTAATTTGCTGAAAAAAAAAAAAAAGCTTACGCATATTTTTGTAAATAGTCAATTTTAGGACATTTCGAAACCGGATAATGCTGTTTCCCTCCATTATTTTGAGTTGTTTTCATCTTATTTAAACACAAGACGACTATTTGTATATGCCAATATATATAATCGTTTGTGCATTGGATGCCGCTTATTGTTTATACTGCTTGTATTTTGTGTACCGGCGTTTCTGCGCGTGCTTCGATTGCTGTTTTTATTGCTGTTTAAAATATATTTGTAATTACCACTCCTACTTAAGTCCTTAACTTTGACTAATATTATGTCAAATAAAAAATAATAAATAAATACTAGTAAAATGTGTGAATAACATTTTCTTCTTATATGTTTTTACTCGCTAGTATAACCCTTTAATGCCCTCAAAACTAAATATAAACTATATACTTCTCGAGTATACTGTATAATATATATTTTGTTTTTATATTTATGTTTCAACTAATTTTGATATAGTTATCTTACAAACTAATACAATGCATAAGTCGCTTAACAATGTCATACATGCTCTGTAACAAGATGCCAATCATCAAAAGCCGAAAGAGCTCCCCACAAACAACGCAAACAGTAGCAAATAATTAACTTACGTCTCAGAAGCACCTTCGGATGTGTTCATAGGAGTGAGATCTTACCTGTAAAAAAGGGGGAAAAAGCAGTTTGAGACAGCTTCGCTACAAAGTCAGACTCTAGTTCCGCTACAATTTCTATTATCCCCGACAATTTAAGAAACGCAAAACGGGACCTATTATGGTCACGCTTAATAGACTACTTCCATAAACACGTCACCGCGCGCGTTGCATTCTGGGAACCTGTTGCCCAAGAGCGGAGCGCATGTGGATTTTTCTTCCCACTCATTCCCACAATGCATAACGTGGCATTACGCCGCGATGGGGCGCTTCGAGTTTTGAAATAAGTCTATTCTTGCTTTGTGGTTCGTTATTCGCCGTTCTTATCGGCGGACGCCAAACTTTCAATAGCCGCGAAGCGAAAAGAAAATGCTTGGTACAAGTCACTCCATACGTTCCTAAAGCTGTCAAATATAATATAATAAAATTTAAAAAAAATCACAAAAAACGTCCGAAGAATATTGTTTCCGAATCCGTGGGTTAGTGTAGTAGACCGTTTCCGCAGCCCGCTAAGCACCCGGATAGCGCTCCGTAATCCCCCACAAGACCTTGAACTATGCAGACAAGGCTGGTGGCGCGCATGCGCAGCTGCAGCGTTTTCTTCACGGATACCGTCGCGGAGAAGGAAAACGATCTACTACAACTCCCCACTGGTCCGACTTTGGGAGAGGTACCCTTGTAGCGTTTTCCGCCCTTTTCCGTTTAACGCCTAAGTCACATGGCGTGATCTTGTATGCGATTTTGCAGCTGAGACGTCGAGTATCGCAGCTTCCTCCATGCTTTTGTTTGCTGCACCAGACACGTCGCAACGGCGACATCGCACGGAACTTAATTGCGTTGTTTCGCTTTCGCATTGCCGAAGCTACCAAACTTTACCAAAAATTGAGTGGAAAAAAATGCTTTTTTTTATTTAACAATTTTTTGGCCTGTAATAACGACAGGCAGCAAATCCTTCATTAAAATAAGACAGCTGAAATAAATTAATAAAAACTCCGTTAGCGAATTGCAATTAACTAAGCCACTAATTGTTTCTTTATAACTCAAGCCCGTACACACGACGCGGCCACTAACGTTATTCTGCAAGAATAAAGTACTGTATTTCCAGTGTCCTGCTCGTTTTGTTTTGTTTTTTGTTTTAGATAAAAAAAACACTCACTATGAACATGGTATGAAACAGTAAAGCCTCCCCGTATATTTGAGGTAACTCGCTTCAATAAATGCACTGCCAAAAAAGCCAACGCAAACTCATTGAGCACTTTCTGCGTGTGGCACAGAGTATACAACTCTACCTAAGAAGAAACTAAATAGAAAACCGAGTTTTATAAATGCGCATCTTAATGGCTGTTCAAATTATTGATTTTTAAAATGCATTTCGCCAGTGTGTGTATGTGTGTGTGAGTGTTTTTTTTTGCTTGTTTTTTGTATACAGAAGTAGTTGTTGCTCACTCAACGTCAGATAGAGCCTCGGTAAACCTCTCAATCCTTTTTTTTTTCTGCAGAAGTGGTATTCTTGATAATATTGGTGTTTTTTTTTTTTCGTAAACTGCTTTCGAGTATTTTACCGGAAGCTCACTTAAAGTGGGAGAGCTTAGACACGACAGCTGAAACTCTGGAGGCCTGAGAAATGCCGGAAAGCCAACAACCTTAGCATGCATGCTAGTGCACCTCTCTCTCTGTTTTCATATTTTTTTGTCGAAAACTCATTGTTATAATCTCTTTGACACAATCCCATTTTATCCTTTTTTTCCGTACTTTATACCCGCTGCGAGTGAGCGTTCAATTCGGTTTCTCCCGAGAATTCAGGGAAGCTTATACATGTCGTCTTAACGACACTTTTCCGACTGAAGGGTATAATGGGAGTGCGAGGATTTAAATGGATCGGTTCTTACCGCACACAAATCCGGGATTATGTGGAAAAACCAAGATTATGAGGAACAAAAAAAAAAAGAAACTCGTCAGAAGGCACATGAACGATAAGTCCGCCCAAACAAATTACACAGGCAAAAAAAAAAAAAAAGCTTGAAGGTAAACGTTTTTTTTTGTTTTTTTTTAGCGTAGCGCGTTTCGAATGTGTATGCACCCATTCAAACCTATGCGCAATTGCAACATGAAGACGCCCGTGTTCTATCTTTTCTTGAGACAATAACTGCTGATTAAAAAGGGCACTTAAAAAATTAATTCGTTCGGGACAGTATCATCGTTCCTTATAGAAGTAATAGTACGATTACAAAGTCAAAACTACCAGTCTAATATTACCTTAACTTCACGTATACATCTATTTTTTTTTATCTTAATGGCATATATGTCCCGCGACAGTCAGGAGTTGTACGACGTCGTCCTCATTGGCCATAGTAGTTCTTAGATTTCAGAAAACTTAATTCTACTTGACTCTATTCAGTGGCGAGTTTATGCTGTCAGGGCTGTGAGACGCCAAAAACTAACACCCCCATTAATTCACACGATCATAAAGGTGCCTTTAGCTAAGGGACCTTTATTCCCTGCGACGAATCAAATCCCGATCGTCCGTGCATGGTGTGTGCTCGCGACCCAAGAGCGTGGGCTGATTCGCCGTTTGCAAAGCCGGAGTCACACAGCTTCTACGCCCGACAAAAGACAGCCTGCATGCAGATTCGAAGGCGAGTCACCGGAATATCCGCGCTTCGAATGCCGCATTCCTGGTTCAAATGCCGCTGCATTCGAACCCCAGCATTGGCCTTTGTGGAGGCTCGTGAACGCACGCTTCAGTGGCTCGACACCCCGGTGAGACAGGGGAAGGTCGGCAATGGCGGCTCAAACTGGCGCCTAAAATGCGAGGGAAGCCTTGCCAGGAAGAGGTCTTTGATGGCAGATGCGGCGGATGTTGTTGGCGAATAATCAGAAGGGGAAAGCGCAACGTGTGCGTCGGGCATGTTTTGACACTGCTCCCGGACAAAGCGGTCGCGGACGAAACGGTCCCAGATAAAAGGCTGCGGACAAAAATGTCCCGGTCCAAATGGCACCGGAAAAATGGTCCGGAAATTACTTGGAGCCATTTTGTCTGGGTTTACATTTGGGACCACTTTGTCCGGGGCAATTTTCACCGGGATTATTTTGACCAGGATCACATTGTCCGGGGTCATTTTATTCAATCCTCAGTGTACGTGCCTGCGTGCGTGTGTGTGTGTGTATGAGTGTGTGCGTACGTGTGCGTGTGTGTGTGCGTGCGTGTATGTGTCCGGTGTGTGTGTGTGTACTGACATGTTGTTCATATCGCATTCATTCATATTACTGGAACCTTTGTTAGTTTTTCTCAGCGCCTTTCATACCGTGTTCGCACTGGAATACTTCATTTACGCCTTAAAATTTCTAAAGCCTATGGGGTCTCCAAGAATAATCAATAAACGCTTAAAATAATTCAAAATAAAAAAACACAGGCAAAGCAAAAAAAAGAAAAAGAAAAAAGAGGGTGTGCTAACCAAAAAAAAAAATAAAAGCAAAATTATACGAGTGATTTGAAAAAATGAGGAAACGAATAATAAAAGAAAGCAGCAAAAACATGATAGATCGAGTCCAGGCAGAATAGACGGATATTAGTGTTGGAAGGCAAACAACGCAAATGCCAACACGACAATTAGAAAAGAAAATGGACGAAAGTTAGGCAGACAACACATAAAAAAATACGTTAGAAGCGACAAAATATTCGATGACAAAAAGAAATAAAACATAAATTGGGAAAGTTGACTAAATTCCAGAAAAGTAGAGGAACGAGTTCATCCGGGAACTGAATGCAGAGAGCTTACAGGAAGAAGAAAAAAACCGGAAGTCGAAGTTCTGTACTCGCGGTGACCAGCCATGTCGGACAAAACGGGAAAATAAAAAGAGGTCAAAATGATTAGATTATAATTAAAGAATGAACGATAGGAAAAAAGGTAGGGACGCGACGTACAAACCAAACAACTTCGCCGTAAAAAAAAGGTTAAAAATAGTTATTACGAACGCAGGAACGAAACGAGGAACTTGTAAAAAAGGGGGAGGAGACAAAAAAAAAAAAAAAGAAGGGAGGCGACTGGCGAATGAATGGGAAGAAGAAAGTTGAGGCTCTAATCCACACTATGAAGGTGCTTGGCCAGCGGAGCTGTGGTATAACCTGCAATGGTCGCCCACTGCCCTATAGACCCTTTCTTCAAGGGCGCCGCCATCTTGAATTGTCGTCACTTCCAGTATGGGCGAAAACATTGTTTTGCCGTCGCCATGCCAATAGAATGCATTTAGGAGAAAAGCGTAACCGTCACCCATTCTCGTTTTCTCTCCCTCTATTTTTTTACTACTTGCAGGTTGAAACGTTTTAATATTTTTTCGTCACTCATACTGGATATGCCTATCTTGGCGGTCGGGGGCGAGAGTAAGCGGAAAAGGTCTATAGACCCTTTTTTATGGCAAACGCCATCAAGTGATGATCCAGTCTCTGACGACCCAAAGAACTTCCGGTTTATGAAAGAATGAACCAATTCCATCTTAACAACGCTGGTTGAAACGTAGATGAAACGTTTAAGAACCAATTTCTATGTGAACGCCAAAAAACAAAGGAGTGCGAGGATCTGTTATAAAAAATTTTAAGTATTCTTGTAAACCAACTGAACCCCTCTAAGATGTGATATTGTACAGCCGAAGGCCCTCATTACATCTTCAACGTTGTTCTCCGTGCGCGTAGCATTTGTGTTTTCAAAACTTCGTTTCAGCTTGTCCAGACTCCAGACGCAGCCGATGCTACAAGCGCGAGCTCGGGCTTCCAGCGTCCCTGCCAAGCACGCGCGCTCGTGCAGTACAGGCACTGTTCAGGGCCACACGCTCGTGCTTGTAGCATCGGCTGCGTCTGGACCCAAGCTGAAACGAAGTATAGCACTGGTGACATACGCAGGCTCAACAGTCTTGCAAAGACGGTGGGACCGGAAGTCGCTTAGGATGCAAGCGACAGTTCATGTTTGTAAAAGCAAAAGGGTCTATACCGAATGATTGACAAAAGAAATTAAATGCACTGTACCAAACCATTTTAGGGGCGAGGCGTGGGTCTGTCCCTCCTAGTTGTGGGTATGTAGCCACTTCGAGGTTTAGTTTATGAATGGCTCAAGAGATGGCGTGGAAAGCGCGCGTATCGGCAGGCAGACCCCGATGCAGCGAGAGCTCGTGAGGCGTCTGCAAACGCATCAGGCGAGCTCAGCCCGAAGGTGCCGACGCGCGGTTTAAGCGAGACTTTCTAGACGTTTCGTTCGGCCATAGCTGTGGTGTGTGATAGATTGTGGTTCTCAAACAGTCTAGTCACAATATCTTCCATAAAGAACGACCAGGCTCGCGCCAATGCCATCGCCGTGCTGCAGCGCGAGTTCCCTGCCAGCAGCGGTGAGTACAAGATTTGCTATAGCTGCAAGGATTCGCTAGTGGCGGGAAAGGTGCCTCCAATGAGCGTATCTTACGGCTACACGTACCCACCCAAACCGGATCACTTACCTCCTCTGAACCTTGTGGAAGAACGACTGATCGCTCCTCGTTTGCCGTTCATGAGCATAAGGCGGTTGACGCACGGTAATGGACAGTATGGCATCAAGGGGCAAGTGGTTAACGTTCCGATAAACGTCCCCACCACGGTGCAAACGGAAGAATCGCTGGTTTACCGACGATTCACTCCGGAGCTTCGCCCACTCATCATCATT
>JAZHYW010057087.1:0-37968 GCA_037355805.1 Ixodes ricinus | reverse complement strand
AAACAACATTCGAGCGTAAAAAATAAAGTACGTGGGCTACGAAAGTGTCTTTTATTATTTCTATGTCGGGCAAGTTTTTATCGGGCACCTGTTCCCTGGCTTTTCTCTATTTGCAAAGATTTGGAGCGTGCGGGTGATGATTTGAACCCAGAACAAGCACCTTCGCACATATTCATGGCGAAAAAGAATAAAGACGCACTTATTTGTTGCAAATGAGGACTATATTACGTGGCTTTCAATTTATTTTGATCGTCTGCACGCACAAGGAGCTACTTATCCAGTGTTACTGCCTAGTTCTTGCCATCTCTTTAGGTTTTCCACATGTCCATCCTTCGTTTGACACGTTTATCTCCCATGCTGGAAAGCGCCGACGACGTGTTCATGCTAACAGTGTCCGACAGTGCACATAAATACCTGTACGAAGCGGTTTTAGCACCGTTTTTCATGTCACGAATCGTAAAATAAAAACGTCGTAAGTCACCAATTATTCCATCTGCGTGACTGAAAAATGTTGCAATGTGCCTAGTGCGTACGAATTATTCGTGATATTTCCTCTCATAATCTATCGCAGAAAGAAAATGCACTCGCTCTTCCCCATAGAAACGCATTACCGGAAGTCAGTTTCCGACTGGTTGCTGTCTGCTTCAATTTGCAACAGCACGCTAGCGCCAGTTGAACCTCTAGCGTACATTATAAAGTTCTATGGCACCGGTAACTTTCCGGCGCTTTTTCCGCCCGTGCACCAAACGGTCGGGCGAGCAGGCGCCAGACAGTATCCGGTGTCGCCACTTCCAAAATGGAGAGAAGGTCAGTGAGAAAAATATGAACGAAAGAACGAAACTGATCTGAAGTCACTTCAGCAGCCACTACTCGAGTCGATTTAAGCCGTTGGGACATAGGTGACTGCGGCGACAGTCTCTCGCTAGCGGTGCCGCGTGGGAAGAGGCGAAGTAAACTGCCACCGTCTGGCGTTTCGTGTTCGGGTGCTGAAGGTCACGTGGTGTGCCGCCGGCGCGTTTCTGGTTGCCGGCTCGGTCCCTCCGGCGATTGACCACCCGAATTCGCCATTAACATACCTCTAACGCAGGCGACCATCAGTGGCGAGTCATACTTAATCCAGCATCCTTAATTCGAAGATGACCGTCGGCGGTGATTTATAGTTAGTCCACCATACTTAATCCGCAGGAGGCCTTGAACGGTGAGTAATCACTTAGTCCAGCCAACCGGGACCCCAGACGACCGTCGGGGACGAAGTACTTAGTCTGGTGTACTTCAAAGCATTCGAGATGCAAGTAAAATCATATGCTTCTTCCAGCACGACAAGTTAGTCTTACCCAAGAATTATGCATCGGCTCCACCCGACCTCTCCATCGCTACTTTACTCATACCCACAAACAGAAAATGCGTCGTGAGCGTTGGCCTTTGTGTGCGTGAATGGTTTAGCCGGTGATAGCTAACCCACCAAGACTATCATTTTCGATGACGGTGGACAATTTCCTTTGACTGGCACCATTGGGTCGCAGCATTGGCTGCGGTGGGACGTACTAAAACGATAGTTGGCAGTCTCTGACCGGACAGGCTCCTACTGCGAAATTAGGCGACTCTATCCTGCCCCAAATGGGGACAGAACGACCCAGCGAGGTCAATTGACCCGGCCCGTACGTTGTTTTTTGTTGAGATCTTTCAACAATGGTTTTCGCCTACATTGGCTGTTGGTTGGCGGCCGGTAGTATGTACAAATAATAATGACAATATTAATGTATAAGTAATAAACTCAAAAGACAAAGAAATACGGCGACGGAAATTAGAACTAAAACATACAAATAAAAAGATCAACAAAGACAGGGGCTCGGCTGCTGTCCGGCTGGCGCGGCATAGGGGAACCGTAATGGTGCGAACGTGCGCTCATCGCTTCCGTGGGCTTTCGCTGACGTCCGTTTGCTTTCCACGCAGGCTGAGTTGTAGGCAGTTACGCCGAAAAGAAGTAACTAAATACGTTACTCGTTACTTGCAAATAAAAGTAACGCGTTACCGACCTACGCGTTACCTCAAAATAAAAGGAACGCGCTACTGTTACCGTTACTGGTAAAAAAGTAACGCACGTTACTGTTGCGTTACTTTTTGCCCACGGAACTAAAAACATTTGCTGTTTCGACGTTTGATATGTGTGTAAGCGCCACAGCTAAAATATGTCCATGCGGAAACCGATCACCCTCTCCTTTTTAGGGTTTCACCCGAATAGCACAAGAAAAAACGCGGAAGTATATATGAAGCTGATTTATAACATGTTGGCACGGAACTTCACAGCAGAATCGGCCTCCCTCATTAGCACAGAAATTAAGACCAGCCGAAATTGAAACTTTGGATATATTTTATTCACAACATGTCGAAGTACAGATAGTTGCTGTGAACAAGTTTCTCCGTTACCCGAAGCAGACTCCGCTGTTGTACTTCAGCAACAGCTGAATTTCGAAGTTGGCATCTGATATTCTACCTCGCTTCTGGTAAACACGTCCGCGTTTACGCTAAATAGGCGTTCAACGGATGCGCTCGATGTACACAGCGGCATTTTTTGACTAAGGCATTTATGACTGGGCACTTAAAAATACACACAAAAAAATTAAAATTTAATTTTTCTTTTAAGTTTTAGGAAGTAAAGTAACGTAACGTAATTTCGTTACACGTTACTCAGAATAAGTAACGTAAGTACGTTACCCGTTACTTCTTTGGAAAAAGTAACGCGTACGTTACTGTTACCAAAAAAAAGTAACGCGTTACCGGTAACGCCGTTACTTGTAACGCGTTACCGCCAACACTGCACGCAGGTCTCTCTCCCTCCCTGTCCCATGAGGTGAATATTTTCTGCTGACTTTATACATCGAGCGGATTGTTCTGTGGGCCGCTTTTTGCCTCCTCTGTGCCACGGCGTTCATTTTGGTGCGAATCCTTTTAAGCAGCTCTTCGTGAGTCTCGTGTGTAGTGTGAAATATCGGAAGCGACTGACGAGAAAATGGCGCCACGGTGCGGCTCCTAGCAGAGACATTTCGCCTTGACATCGTGTAGCAGCCGACTTTGCTTTCTAATCAATGCCAACTTACCTGTGCAGAGCTCTCTGCAGAAAGTTTCGGAGACACGCAATTTGCGCAAACGTTTTTACACAATATCAAGAAATTTAGAACACAGAGCGCTTAAAAAACACTGCACAGAAATTTGAAAATACATAAATCGACATGCACTTCTTAAAAAAAAATTGTTCTACGAAAAACAATTTTTTTTGCGCAATATTTAAGTTGGTACACGCAATTCAGGTGCAGATTGCGGAGGTTTCAATCCGCTAAGCCCCGCCCAGTGCTTTGAAGGTGCTTATATCCTTCATTGGCTGGATAGATGATTGACGTGTGAAATGTTGGTTGTAAATGTATCTCCGTGCCGTAATAGTTTTTTAATCGACTATTTTTTGATGTTTGAGAAGCAAATACTCAAGATAGAGTCATTATTGTTTTCAAACGTATTATGAGATTGCTTCTCCGCTTTGGTTTGAAACGTTAACAGACATGGCTGCCGACGTCTGCAGAGTGATGAACGAGCGTAGCTGGTTGAGCTCGTCAATTTTTAAGACTACGGGACGTTTTGAGTTCACAGAGGTGTTTAGAGGAAGATCTCATCAACCGACATGGTTTGCAGCAAACAACTGTCGCAAGTGCGCGCCTTCGGAAGCGCCGTGCGGATGCTTGTTTTCGCAGCGGGACTGGACAAAGCCTAGTGTCCCACATTCACTACTTTGATCGATCTGGCTTGATTTCTTTGTTTGCGCGTGTTGATGCTGAACAAAGATGTTGGTTCCCGTAAAAGCGGCCCCGCTGCTCTGTGAATCCAGCAACCGTCGTGATTGCGACCATGGTTTCAATGCCGAGAAGGTGCCTACACAGGTAAGATTTTGCGAGTCACTTGGCTGGAGCAATTGGGCGTTCAGCGCGTATAAAGTTAGTCCGGGATAGTCCCGTCATTTCGTTCCGAGAGCCAACTAGTTCTCAAGTTTTGCAGTGCCCCTAGCTTGCCAAAGCGAATATTTCAGGTAACGTTTTAATTGTAGGTAATGATGCTCTCTCACTTTGCTCGCGGATGCCATGTGACAAAAAGTAAGACTATACAAGCGTAAATGACTGCATACTCATTTTGTGTCTGGTTGTCTTTTTCGGTCGCCTTTCATTGCACATCGAAAAACGCTGACAGATGCTCTGATAGACCGCCGCCCGCGCATGATCTAACCCTAGAATGCCGCTTTCATGGTCGAGTCTTGCGAGGGTTGTAGATGTTTTTAGCACGGAGGGCGGAGTAGTAGGCGGACGAAGGCGAAAGCGGACGCCGACGGGTGGCGTTTCTGTCCGCGTCCTTCGGGCATGGCAGACGACAATAGACGGTGGTGAAATGGCAGATGATGTCGGAGGCTGCCGGGCATATGCTCACACAACTAGCAGGCGTTGTCAGACACCAGACTAGACGCGCCGGATGTCGGAAAAGGGAGACACCAGGCTTGTTAGCGTGTTCGGCCGAGCAGCCAAGTCAATCCAATAGTAATGGCCGGGGTAACTGATTTGTCGGCAAGGCTTAAAGCAGGCTGCCATCTCCAACTCAATTTTGTCTAATAACGTAAATATTGCTGCATTTCGTTTTCTCACGGAAAAACTGCAAAAAAATTGTCCCTTTTATGCTGTTAAAAAAATTATTGATTGTCATATGAAATAAATTTTGCTCTGGGATAAAACAATTTTTTGATTGGAATCTTCTATTTGCATATCGTAAGGTGTGGGTCAAGAGGAAGAGGGTGGAAAGTCAAACGCATCCTTTTTGCTTAAAACATTCGGAAATATAGTGCACTATTTCGTACATCCTTTCCTTCAAATGCTCTCCACCTTTTCACTGTGATACATCCGCGGTACCCAAAATACGTCGGCCGAACTCAGCTCACGCATTGTGCAAGGGCACTGCGTCACTCGGAGGTATGTGCTGGTAAAAAATCTATCCGTTGACGAATATTAGTATTCACGTTGGGGGCAAATGAGTGCCGTGACGGCACTTATCATCACTTACGAATGACAAGTTCTATGGTGTGCTTAAAAAGCACGGTGAAAGCTTGAATCATCGGACCGGTGCCCAAGCACGTCACCGACAACGTGATTTTTTATTTGACTCTTTGCGCTCGAGGAGAAAACCTAAGGAAGAAGTTGAAAAACCATTGCATGGCCCCTCTGAGTGCACCCAAGTGACCGTCTTGACACTGGGCTCTACACACGTTGTCACATCCGACCCAGTGTGTGGCTGCATCGCTTTCCAAGAATACCACGAGTCGTGAGCAAGACCTACCCGTTGGGCGCAACTATCACTTTGGAAGAATGGCCCAGGCTGATAGCCACTATGGTGCCTGAACGCGTCTTCGACCGGCGTGTATAGCATCCTATCCGCCAATACATTACAAGTGGTCCCGAAGTGGCAACCAATGACGTCGCAGATGACGGGTGTCATGCCATGCGGTGTAGCTTTCCTCGCGGTTGTTGCTAGAAGTCCCGTCAAAAAAGCTCGACCGAACGCGAGTGTCACTCTCTCACCTTGAACCACCTTTCGGCTGTCGAAGCTGTCCGTGAATTGACAGGTGCGAGAGAGACCTGCAGCAGAACAAGCGTCTGCCACATCCACCACCACTATTGTGACACCGCCAGTATCGTGGCCGGCGACAAATGTCACACTTGTACGACGTCATTAGGCGAAAATCGTGTGATCAGTTTTTAGAACGTTGTAAACACGCCAGTCGAAGACGCGTTCAAGGCACCCTAATAGTAACCAAGAGTCCACTCAACTCTCTCTCTCTCACACCAAGTGCTCAGACCTGCCTGCAATCAGAACCCCGAGCCACTTTTCAAGGACCAAGTCGTTCTGCCGGGCCGGTTTACTAGAGTGTATATGCCCATGAAACTCGCATCTGCCGCGGCTAAGCGAATCGATTTGGGGAACGACAACAAACGGCTGTACCTTCTCTTTTAGTTTTTCTTTGTTCATGTATATTTTATTTTGGCGCACACTAAACCGCCAATCAATTTCTCCCTTTTCCTTGCTTTTTTTTTTTTGCTTTCCTTCTCCCGGACTGGCTTCGAAAGCTACTCGGAAATTAGGCTGTCCCTGATTGGACAGGGACAGCACAAGCTCCCCCCCCCCCCCCCCCGCGTAAGCTCGTATAAGCGGATTCACTGGCAACCGAAAGAGAAATGGCCGAAAAAGAGGGGAGAACTGCTCATCAAGCAAATAATTACAAAACGCACAGGAAGGGACAAATTAAGATAAATAAGTAACGAGAGCAAAATGCGTCATAAGGATATGTCGTCCGTTCTCCGTGAAAGCGTGGACCGCAGGGGAACTCACGCGCCGTGTAAACCATTCGTGTACTCGAAGCGTACCGGGTGATTGAGGATTTCTTCTACAGCTGCACCCGATCGACTGGTCACGGTACGCCACCCTGGCATCTGGCGGGTTCCAGTGGTCCGTAGAGTTACAAGGCGCCTTTCGGAGAAAACGGGGGAGGCGAGGAAGGCACGTTCGACCATGCCAGACAGGCCTCATTTGTTGATGAAGAGATGTTACTAGAGTGGTCAGTGTGGGTAACGATCCTGGTTTCCTGAGTTGAGCGCTACGATTCGGCGCGGTCATGCGTGCATGAAGCGGGAAAGATGAAAAAAAGGACGCGGCGGTAACAGCGCTGCGGCATCACCATACCAGTTAAGTCCAGTCTTGTCTAAGCCACACCACGACCGTCCAAACGAAAGATGGCGGCATGCACCAAAAACGATCAATGCTGACGTATTTCATATCATATATATATATATATATATATATATATATATATATATATATATATATATATATATATATATATATATATATATATATATATATATATATATATATATATATATATATATATCTTGGGAATAGTGTACGTACACTATTCCCAATCGCATGCATTTCCCTACATAAATTTGATAAAGGATTCTAAGCAAATAGCGGCAGCCTCCCTGATTTTCTAGTCCAAGAGAAACACAAAGAAATTAAATAAATATATAGCCTGTTGCTTGCTATCTCCCTGTCTCCACAAAGCTTTGTAGACCACATTATTACCTTTTTTTTTCTCTTCCTGCCCTTTTCTTTTCGTAAAGTGAACGTTTCACAAGTAGGAACAACGACATGAAAGCAATCTGCTAGCTTGTATTAAAAGAAAAAAAATGAATATAAATTGCAAATTAAATTGAGAGAACAAAAGCGCCCTCTCTGTGCTAGAAAATACATTTAGGGATACAGTTTAGAGTAACGATGTTAAAGAAAGCAAAGTGAGCGCCAAGTCTGAGAAAGCCCTACGAGCTATACAACAAAAACAACAAGGACAGACTTTGAACTCATCATTCAATCGCGTCTGCGACAAGAACCGCAGGAACAACAAGAACCCGGTAGTGAATCTTTTTACAAAGAAGGTAAAATTTGGCACGTGGTAGCGGTAGGCACGCATACTTCATCTTTTCTCTTTAACTTCACTTTTCAGTGATGCATACCAGGAGAAGTAGCTCTTTTCTCCAGAGTACCAAAATGCATACCCATAACATTGCGGCGCCAAGCCGCATCGTGCCGATAAACAAAAATAGTACGTGCCCCCTAAAAACTCGAGATAACGTGATCAAAGTCTACGCGAATGTTGAAAGGAAACAGAAATACACAATAAAAGGTGTAGACTCTTTCAAAAAAACTGAAATGTAAAAAAAAAACGAGCATTTTATTTTTTAGTGTCAAATTGGGTCACGTGCGCCACAAAACATAAAGTTTTCACAATAGAAGAAAATCCTTTCGTGAAAACTTTTTGTTGAATGGCTGATGGCCGTTTACTAGCGGCCAGGCACGGATGATTAACTGGGGCCATCACTGGCCAGAGGGGCGCGGTGTAGCGGCAGGCCAATTTGTAATGTTTTGTTTATCAGGAAAACGGGGACATTGGAGAGAAAGAGAGAAAGAGCAGCAGTCACTTGTGTAATTGATTAGATCTAGATGCGCAGGTGTCGATACTACTATGGAGGTGTTATGTACAACGTAGAGGTTCCTAGTACAGGCTCCCTCACGGGAGCCAGAGTTGCGCGTTCATGCATGGCATGTAGATTCAGGTCCTCACGTGACTGAATTCGGCGAATAGCAGCGCCGCGCTCAAAAGCAGGCGAACGTACTGTCGGGGCGCGTGCAACGTCTACTTTGCTGCACGACACTTTGATTCGGCTCCTCACGTGATCGGATCTCGGCGAATAGCGACGAGGGCGGCACGCGGCACGTGGAATCAAACGCGCAACTCTGGCTCCCGTAGGGAGCCTATACAGGAACTCTAGTACAACGAGGAGCTGAAAGGAAGGGGAAGACGAGAGCACGAGGGGTTGTTGACACGCAGATCTCTGGTTGGTATAAGTAGTGGGTAGACCTAAAGTTAGCTGCTTTTGTCTCCACTGCACTCGACGAATGCGCTACGAGGAAACGTGGGCGTCCGGCGTTTGGCTTTCGCATTCGAACGCGTTCGACGAGTGCAGTGGAGGCAAAGGCATCTAGCTTTCGGTAAACACACTAATCATTCGAAGCAGAGCTCGGCGTTCTGATATCACCGCGCGCTATCATACCCTCCATCCTCCCCTCTCTCTCTCTCTCTCTCTCTCTCTCATGTTTCTCGGCTCATCGGCTATTTGCATTGCGAGCTCTTCAACCTCCGTTGACGGCTTCATCTTCAGACCTCCGGCTCCAAGCGCCCTGAATAACTGATTCGCTCGAAAAGACTCTCAAGCAAACCTGCCACCACAGCTCTCTGCTCCAGCCGCTAGGTGCGGTCAATTTCGCTCTGGTCACCAATAGTTCGTTTCACAATAAGGGCCGCTTCACACATACCGCGAAGCGTTAGGTTAACGCTAAAACAGCGCTAATGCAGCGCTGACCTGAACGTAGCTTAGCACCGACGCAGCACTGTATATCAGCGCTGTATCAACAATATCCCGCGAAGCCGACTCGGCATCAGAATTGGTCAGCGCTATTTGCAGTGCTGAATAAAGGGTGGTTCATTAACGCACGACTGCTTGCGACTGGGGAGCATTGAGACCGGTTCTTGAGTCTATTGGGACAGCATACGACCGGCCAGATGGTCGTAGGCAGTCACACGAGGCTTAAAATTTGGATTGAAGCATCTCCAGTCGTAAGCAGTCACAAACGTGTGAACCAGCCTTAATAGCGCTGAAGTAGCATTGCGCTGTGCACGTGGGAACGCGCCTTAAGTCCGACCGCAGTCGGTGCTATCAGCCGATGGAGCCGATCCGAAGCGCCTAAAGCGGATCGTCATGGCGCTCGTCCTCTTTTGCTTTTGCTGCCTTAGGCTAGATCAATCACGCACATACAAAAGAAAAAGACGCTGGATCATGAAGTATGGTTCGCCTAAAGTTCCTAGATAATGGTTAAAAATCGCGCACAAAGAGACGAGGACAAACGAGGAAGGAACACAGAACACACAAGTAGCGACATTCTTTGAAGCGCCATATGCGTGACGGTGCAGGCGTTAGAAAGCGAATGCCGGCGCACAGCAGAGAACGGAACTGTACGACGCCGTTTTGTTCCAGCGGAATGTGCTTTGTCATTCGTATTGGTTCTCGTTACTTGTAAAAAGAATGATCAAGGGACTTCGGTTCGCCTGGTGTACCAAACGCACGACGACGACGAGCACTGTGATGAAACACTGTTTTGCGCGGCTCTATTCACTTTATCTGATCATGTCGTCATCTCTGTGGTCGGAATTGTAGTGAAACAGAGTTTTCGCCACTCCAATTCACAATAAGTTTTGCCACACCTTTTTCCAAAATAGCGGCTATAGTTAGGCCGGAGGTGCGTGCCGGTACTCCAGTTGCCAACGTTACTAGAACCACTCA
Organism: Ixodes ricinus; assembly: GCA_037355805.1. NCBI lineage: Eukaryota > Metazoa > Arthropoda > Arachnida > Ixodida > Ixodidae > Ixodes > Ixodes ricinus. The sequence goes on along the minus strand of JAZHYW010057087.1, from coordinate 27,988 downwards.
GTTGGGAAACCGCCATAGAGCCTGCTTTAAAAAAGTGGCTCTGATCCGTGCTCGAGAACCGAGCTAATGGCTATCGTAACGCCGCCATTTCTCCCGCAGCGTCCACTCCTGGAACCGCACAGCTGCACGTCGAGTCGGGCAAGGGCCGGTGGCGCCATCTCGCAGGGCCATCTCGCAGTAGCTGTGTAAAGCGACTCTCATGTTTCAACTCGTCGCTAAAGGGTGGCGCTGTTATCGCATTTAGCCTCGCTCTCGGTGGACGCCAGCGGCCTGTGTTTCAAGGGGTGAGTTTCAAAACTGAGGGTTTTAGTAACGTTGCCAGTTGCTGAGCTTATCTACTGCGCCGCTTCGTCACTTTAGCGACACAAATTATTCCTGCTTGTACGAGGAAGCTGGGGTTTTATGAGCGCAGGTCATCTTTTAATCCTGAAAAGAGAAACGGTGTTCATCGTAATATTCACGCCAGGAGGCACGTTTTAATTCTGTAACGAAACCAAAACTAACCTCTATTTTGAATTTAATTTTTCAGTATACGTGTTAATTTCAGATTCTTTCATAACTCAAGTAGTTTCTCACAGCGTAATTATTGAGCTAAAAGAGTTGTTCGTGGAAACTTTATTTTGTGACATACTTCTCCGATCCAGGCCATTCAAAATATTTTGGAGTGCAGTGTGCCTTTAAAAAGTTTTTTTTAAATACATTGTAGAGGTAACAAAGATTATTGTATTTGCTGAAAAATTCCGTGCTGATATTTGTGTGTTCTTCCTGCCTTTTTTTTGCTTAGATTATTGTCATGTGAAATAATGAACTACGGGCTTTTTAGTGGGCTTTTGGCAATTTATATGATTAATTGCTTTAACATTATTCGCAGCACAGAAATGAAATATCAATCAAATTTTACAAAATATCGCTATTTGTGATGCCTTTAGAATATGTTCCTAAAACGTATGAATAAAGAAATGTCGTTCCCACTACAGAAGCCCAAAGACGAAATCCGAGTCAGATAGCAGAAGTGTGTGTGTTTATTAAAGTAACGCGTGACGTAGGACTTTATATTGCATCCAGTGGTTGACTGTTTGGCTATCTTCATAACGATATCAGTGTTTTTTCATATGCTAAAAAGAAAACAAAAGCATACCTTTCTGCAAAAACTAATATGTTAAATGGCGTATTCTTTGTGATCGTGGCGTTTATTTGAGGTCTACATTGCTGTAATTTTTACTAATATTACAATTAAGATATTTTAATACGTAGTTTTTCAAGCTCTAATATAATTTGTTGCTCAGGATCCAATTTCAAACGCGTGAACAATTAAGCTAGTTACGCCAATCAAAAGTGTACAAATTATTATCACTGGTGCCGATTGCACCATTTTTAATTACCAAGTTATAAACTAAAAATAGTCTAAAATGAATTGAAACGTTCTAGATAATCTGGCAAATCCATGTAAAATTAAATTTATTGTGGCTCAAGCATATGATGCTATCAAAGTGGCGACTTTTGACAGTCGGCAAATATTCCAAAGTCGCCGCCAAACCTTCCCAACCAAATGTCCCCCCCCCTCTTCCCCCCCCCCCAAAAAAAAGAAACGGATTTGTTTTTTTGTTTTTTTTAAGTACCAATATTTCCCAGAATATTTCGTTTCTTCCAATTTTTACGCGCCGTCGTTTTCCCAATTTCCGCCTTTCCAGTTCGGAAGGAATGCCTCCTACTTGCACGTCTGCCCACTGCAGAACGTTTTGTTGGTGTTGGAAACCGGTGAAACAGCAGTGAGTTTTAGTATTGCGTATAGCGAGTAAACGCAAGCACTATGTCTTTGCGTTAACGTTGCGTGTTCCACACTGCGAGTGCGCGGAGCCCAAATTTGTGATCTTAGATTGACGCATGGCGACGATGCGCAGCGTAGAACACGCAACTCTAACGCAAACGCACAGCTCTTGAGTTCGCGGCGATACGCAAATATTAAAACTTTTTAATTATGTACAATCCCATACCAGCTGCAGGCTGCAGCACATTGAGAGAGTGAAGAGTGTTGTTTGCTTTCGGAAATGGCACTTCGCGATCCATGATCGCGAGCAGTTCCGCCGTGCCCGCAAAGCAAGAGAACCGGGGACCATCACTAGAGCGCTCTCGTTTCTGCCGCGGGAGCGCCAGCAACGAGCTGGAGACGCGAATAGCGTCTCCAGCTCGTTGCTTGGCTCTATGAAGCAAGCTTGGCTTCACGAGGCCGAGCATGCGGCGGACAACCGACGAACTTCAAGCGGCGGCAAGCTCCTTTCGGCACGGCGCCTTTGGTTGTCGTAGAGTCCCCCGATAGCTGACCGCCTGCCGCGCTGCGTTTTTTTGTCACACATTCGTAAATGCGTAATCGAAACATAATGAAATAGCTGCGGTTTTATCGACGGCTAAGCCACGCTTAAACAATAATCGTGATTGCATCGGCGCCCTAAAGCCGGGTTCACACTGTTCATAATCATTGTGTTGTGTGTACGTTTATACAACCTGAAGTTGGTCTGCCTCAGCGGGAGACTTTGTCACTCAGCTGCAAATTAGCAATTTAGCCATTGCAGAACAAACCGCTAGCGCTGCAGTCCTTAACGTGCATCACGCAGTAGTGCTACACGACCGCACGCCGGTGCGATTCTTGTCCAGATCGAAACGGGCAGGGGTCGGGATGGAAGTCTCCTTCCTCGTTCGATTCCTTCTTTGTTCAGTCTTCCTTTCCGAAAACCTTTTCTTCATCCTCCCCTTCAGCTCATACTCTGCCTCCTATTCCAACCTTTCACTGCGTGTACCGGTTGAGCTTTGCAAGGCGTACCAAATGCGCATTTGGTACGCCTTACAAAGCTCTAACCCTGTACACGAGTGAAAGGTTGGAATAGCGAGGCATTGCAGAGTTGAAGAGTGCGCAAACTGCGACCAGGCAGTCACTGGAGGGTCAAAGTGGCAGGGGAGGTGTTTATATGTGTCCACTTCCCCGCCGCGCACGATACCTACCCCCCACCCGCAATGCACGGATGGTTAGCCGTGCGACAGAATGGTGTGTAATGTCTGGTCGCCGTATTCCTGTAACTCATATTCTAGCCACTTTGTATACCTGCAACTGGGCACGCGCGAATGTCCTTTTGCCAGAAGTTTTTATGCCTAAATGCTTTGGCGTTCAACTCGGACGTGGTAAAATATTAAAAATAAAGTAAAAACGGCGGACGTGCATTTCCTACGTCCAATGCCAGACTGCTAGATGGTTTGCTTACTCGTTCCCGGATCGCCTATTGAATAGAAAAAATAAAAAAATCAGAACGCCATATTGTTGCTATTTAGGTGCTGGCGACGAGCAGGTTAGTGGCGATAAGTAATAGTTTTAGCGAAATATATGAATCACGACCACCTGGGAGCAGGTTCGCATAACTGGTGTGCAGACGGCGAAATGTCCGCCTGCACTATTTTATTTTTAATATTTTACTATTTTTGAGTTGAGCTCTAAAAGAATAGAGAAGCCTATTTTGCGAAACGTCATTCGCGTGCCCAGTTTCAGGTATTTACACTGTTAAAATTCGAATTTTACGAGGTGTGCCCCATGTGCTTGATCCTCGCAGCCTCGTCCTCTGCTTATCCTTCCTAATCCTACCGGAGTTTCGAATTTCTCCGGATCTCACGTGAGCTCGAAAATATGCGGGGATTGTACCATCAGTGGCAAGGATTTGGCTCTTCTTTTCTTCGTGTTTCATCGAGGAATTAAATAATTGTGTTTCTTTCGCAGCGACGAAATTTTCCCTTCCGAAAGAGTCTCCTTTCAACGTTTTGGCATTTCTTACGGATTCGATCGCGTACGCGTTCGGGACTCACATTCACCCAAGTCCCCTCGTTTTTTTTTGTTTTTTTTTGCGCACTTTGCTGGCTTGCGAAGGACCTCGGTAGGTTTCACTGCCAGTAGACGTGATAGTCTGTGTGCGCGTTCAGATATCACCTGCTTTTGTTGTAAGTGCTCGTCCTGAAGTGCGCAGTGTCAACACGTACTACATTTTTCGGGTCAATATTCAAAGTACCCTTTATTTGGGGAAAAAGTTGCATTTCGAAATTGTGGCTTTAGTGGTAGGGACTATAAGAGGACATGATTTACATCGCGGCTTGTTGCAAGGACCAGAGCTATTCTTGTGGGGAGAGGTAAATTTGGAGTAAATTATAATGTTAGCCGGGTTTTTCACCCGCCTGTATACGGCCCGTGGTACCTTTGGAACAACTTCCATCATCCGTCGACTCGGATCTAATATATCCTATTGACTGGGTAGTATTCCATAAAGGTGATGGAGGTTTGCCGAGAAGGTTAGTCTAGTGTGGACAAAGCGGGCTTTTTTGTAAACAATGTTTGGTGTATACCTAGAATTCCGTGGTTTTTATCAAAATCGGGAAAACCGAAAAATCCCAAATTTATTCCGTCCTCACTGCAAATAATCTTCATCGACAGGGTTAGCTTTCGTCGATCTTGAACTCGACCCCCGTTGAAAGGTCCGTGAGGCGGCTTCTTTCTTCAGATTCCGCGCCTATTGTCATATTTTCTTCTCTTATCGGCACTGGAATTTTATTTCCAAGCAATTGGATCACGCGCGTACTTTGTTAATGTTGGGAAATTCCATACCTGTGACTGCGGTTTGCTTCAACAAAAACCTCGATAAACACCACTTATTTAACCTATGTCGAAAAGTAACACAAAAAACACAAAATCTATAAAACATATTAAACACCAAAAAACACAGCTGAGTGCGAAACAAAAACAAAATCCTAGTACAATTCTATGGTGTATTCCGGGGTATATCTGGAAAAGAAAGTGAGGTCGGGAAGCGGGGGGGGGGGGGGGAGGAGTTTTTGTATCCCGGTAAACTATTTTCGTTGTTTGCAGTGGAATCTTTGATCTTACGAGAAAGACTTTTGGGGGAAGGTTTTTTTTATTAAAGTGAAGTTAGGACAACCCATGGTGCATCACAGGAAAGGAACAGGTGAAGCAAACATGTCCGCTGACCAAGAAAGTAAGTTGGACAACCTCACTTAATAATAAATAGTAACAAGTTCTTTTTTTTTTGCCAAGGACTATTAAGTTATAGCTTGTTACAGTTGTGTTCAAGACTCGGTTGTTTGCGTGTTTTTAGCGTGCTTTTATATAACGCTATGAACGACCTCCTCTTTTACGTTTATTCTATTTTTAACAACAATTGATACATATTTTAATACAAAGTCCCAAGAAAGTGACCAGACTATGTTTATGACGCCTAAATATGGTACATAAACTGGTTCGACGACTAAGTCTCTAAGAGAGCGAGAACGGCCGGGCGTTTCTCGGGAACAAGCGGCCTCCAGCGCGCTCGTTTTACTTTCACCCCGGCTTGGCTGCGCGCGAACGGCGGAGGGTCACGAGATGCTGAAGCATGATCGAAGGCGGGAAGCTCGTGCTGGAGGTGAGACAACTGACACACCTCCCCGTCGTCCTCATCCTGTCAGTGGGTATAGACAACACTGGGGTTGTCGCGAAAATGTTTCGAGAAAAAACAAATGAGAAAGCGTTTTCTTTTGTTTGATTTGGTAAGATCATGGCAAAAAGTTACGGAGAAAACCCCATAGTCTGGTTCACACTCCTGTGATTGCTTACGACCGGAGATTGTTAAACCCGATTTTTGAGTATCTCGTGCCTGCTTACGACCGACTGTCCGGTCGTAAGCAGGGACAATAGGGAGTTTTAGCGAGTCGTTTTTCAAGCACACGGTTCCGAAATCACGAACGGTACAGCTGGTCCGTTCCGTGAAACCGTACGTGAAATTTGACCTACTTTAGCGAATCGTGAAAGTTGCGCGACCGTGTAAACGATGATGATGATAGTGCTTAATGGTGGCGCCATCTTCTAGTGAACATGTGAAACATTCTGCAACGTGTAAATCCGTGGCGTACACCATGGTGGCGGCTCGTGTTTCCGGCGTACGACTGATGTAAACAAGACGGCCGATGTAACATTTGCCGGTCCGAATTTCAAGAACTGCGAAGCTAGATAGAGTAAAAAGTATCTAAACGACCGTAAAGGTATGTGGTGTGTCTCCGTCATCTCGAACTTGAACGATCATTCACGTTGTGTGCCGTCGAACCAAATCATTTCGTCTGCTCGCGGTCGCCACGGCAGCTAGTCTGCCCGCAGATCGCAAAAATTTACTAGCATGCGTAGTTTAGCATTCACGATCGCTTACCATTGTGAGCAGTCCTCGAAATGATTTGGTTCAACCTCTCAAATGAAGCAGACTAACAGGACGGAAAATCCCCTCCCGCTGACCTAAGCCTAACGCTCGGCTGGGTCGGCGAAGGCAGTCGCCGAACCGACCGCCATCTTTTTTTACCCGAGTCGTGAACGGTGCTGGCTGCGTTGCGGTGACGACTCCAGCGGCCGGAATGGGAGAAACGAACGAGAAGAGCCTCCCGACGTCCCGAACGACTCGCGCGCGCATGCGCAGTGGCGTCGCCGACGCGTTGGAGGGCGAACCGTTCGTGTGGAAACGACCTGCTAAAACTCCCTAATACCTAGGATTTAAAAACGGTTTTAAGCCTGTTGGCCCCATACGGTTTACTGTAATGCATTTTTTTTCTTCTGCTATTACGCTACTGGCGCTGCAGGTATATAAAAGAACTACGCGAATTAGTTTTATTTTGTTTAAGCTAACGAACATAAACGTCTTTGCCCAATGGTTGCTTCACTCATTTGCCACCAACTACGACCGCCTCCGACACAACTGGTTTTTATGTAGCTTGTGACTGCCCACCACGGATTGCGCAGCAACGGATGGCGGTCGTAAGTGGGATATGGTTCCTTCGGAATAGGTCGCAAAAGTGTAACCCAGTCCTAATTAAATTGGGTTAAGTGGCGAACCTTTCCGGAGCTCAGACTCCTGTCACTTGCCTCCTGGGTCAATCCTCACGTCAGAGAAATCGCACTCCTCGCAAGCGCTTCCTACCTTCCCCGGGAACAATAGGCGACCTCCGGTGTCGTCAACCGTCCCCATTGCCTCTCTGTTCACCATCATCGCCTTCCCCGGGTAAATTAAACGGACGGCGACCCTCTGTCATTGCGCCTAACCAGAAATCGCTGCCCAAACATTTCTGACTGTCCCAGCTACGAATCTCTCAATTGCATTTCCAATTCAGCCCTCTGCGAGCTTTTCGACGATGAGGTTCGAGATTACCAGACTCACTCGCTGTTAACGACTCAACATGGCGCACCACTTTTCTCTCTATTTTTTCCTTCCATCCGCCGCAAAGCTCCCCACGCTTTCCCCGTGAACACTCAGTCGTCAGATTGTGTGACAGATACCCCTGTGTCCCTTAAAGGTAAAATGAAATGGTTCATATGAGTAAAAACACTTAAATTGCCTCCATTTGCCATTTAGGGTCACGAACATCAAGATTTTAGAAGTACCGCTGCAGCCCATCTATTACGTAGCGTTACACCCACTGATCTCTATTGTAGTAGGCTGGATCGAGGACCGCGGCCTCGGCAGCTGGGGTCGAGTGTCGACACCGGCGGCCATTTATTGACACCGCCAAATGCATAGGACTCTATCGAAAAACAAGAAAAAGTGCCGTTTCCACCGTTTCTAAGTTGTTCTAGGCGCTGAAACGTTTTGGCTGCTTTTCAGAGAGCCTGTCGAATAGCATCTGTACTGCAACCCTCAACCCTCACACGTTTCACACGTTCTCATAAATAAATGTTTGGTTGTCGAGAGTAACTCCTCTGGCCGAGAAATTTAGTGCAGCTCAATGCGACGAGAGTTACCTATAGTTACCCCGGAGAAGGTGGCGGCTTCGACAAGTTGGGTTTAGCAGACGCACAAGCTTGAGGGCTTTGCTACGTGGAATTCGCTCAACCCCGGAAAGACGCTGTCAACATGGAACTTATTCGGCATTCATCAACTTGTGTGCTTCCCCGAGGACGGTCTTATGGACGGCAAACTTCCTTCGTTTACTTCACTACGAGAGCAAGTTTGCCAGCTCAGCCGTAGATGCTCCGGCACCTTTTGATTTTTTAATAGACCTATTGCTGTCCTACCCAAGCATCAAGGAGAATGCAGGGATTGGTGTTCCACGCGCCGCACGTGCTGGCCTCAGCAGTAGTAACTTTTCCAAAGCAAAAACCTAAAACAAATGGCATCTTGCACGCGCGTTCGTCAATGCTTTCTTTTGGTTATTTACTTCGAATCATTTATACAGGGAAAGGCGTGCGCGTGTGGCGCGTGGAACACCAATCCCCGCATTCTCCTTGATGCTTGGGTAAGACAGCAAATGGTCTATTGACATTCTAACGCTTGAAAAATACCGATTCGACCTCCAAACACCCGATATATTGATCGCATCACATCACATATACTCACTTTGAAGCACAAACATACAAGCTTCAATATTCCTGCTTTTGCGTATTTTCACATACACCTGCTTACATTGCCTGGTGTCAAGCAATGGCCGCAGGTGATGTCACCGGCGGGCTCGCGATCGGCGATCCCGCCTACTACAATAGAGATCAGTGGTTACACCATGAAAGGGGCTTTTGGAATCTCCAGTCTCGCGTATCTTCAGCGCCTAACAAAGCTATGCACGGGCACTCTTGCTATTTTCAAAAAAGCGCAAAAAAAGACGTGACGACTGGTGTCATTGCGCAGAATATAGCCGTCTTCTGTTTCCTGTCGTTCTCAGTCACATGGGTTTTGTATATGGTATGCGGGACGAGAAAATAATTTCAACCTGCAATATGCGAAGAAATTGAGGTCAGGCAAAACAACAATATGTGACAATCACGCTTTTTCATAAGCACCTTCCAGCAGCGTGGAAAGATAAAAACGATGTTTTACCGCATACCAGAAGTGACGACATTCAAGATTGCTTCGCCATTGTGGAAAAGGTGTATACCTGGCAGGGTTGCAATTGCACGCGCTGCCCACACGAGCGACACGCGCTTGGCGGCCGAAAAATTATGACCGAACGACTGGTCGGTGGTTTTCCGTGTTTTCTCGAGTTTAGGTACATCTTCGGGGAAAACTATCGTGATGTTCAGATACACGGGAAAAAAATGCTCGTAAATTCACCTCTAACTCCTTTTTTTCAAGAACCTCTTCAGTTTTCCTTTAAAGCCGGAGTCACACTGCTTATACATTATACAAAAAACAATAGAGAGTTTTAGTAGATCGTTCCGATGACTCCGATAACGATACCCGATACTCTGCCTCTGCCTTTGCGCTTACATATATATAGAGAGAGTTTTAGTAGATCGTTCGATACCTCGATACCCCCGATAACGATACTATATATGTAAGCGCAAAGGCGGAGGCAGAGTATCGGGTATCGTTATCGGAGTCATCGGAACGATCTACTAAAAACTCTCTAGTATCGTTATCGGGGGTATCGGAGGTATCGGAACGATCTACTAAAACTCTCTAATCTGTGAAAAGATTCGAACTCGAATCACCGCGATATTCGGGCTTCGAATGCCGCATGGCAATGAGTTTAAGAAGAAAACTTTGCACGCGTTATTCGAATCACGAATATGGCGGTGACTCTTGTTTTCAGGCTGTCACTTGTATGATGTATGGGCAGTGTGACCACGGTTGAAAGGAATTCAGAACCAAACATATTAGTGCCCATAATAAGTGGCGCACGATCTTTTCACGAGCCAGCAGCCGCCGGTGTGCTTGTCCACACGCAACGAAATTGACGTCATTGTCCTCCATTTAATCTTGAAGAGATTGTCCGGTGAAATTTTTATTCAAGAAAACACTCTGACATCATTGTCCATGGCTGTAGGTGCATCTTCCACGACAAATCTGAATTTTGTGTGCTTCCCTGGATGAGAAATTAATTTAAAACTAGCACGCAAAAACGACGTTTTTTTCTTCCACTTTCAAATCAGCGTAGAGGATTTGACGTAACATGACAGCAAAGAACGCGCCGAACTGAAGCGCCCTTCAAATTCTTTTTTCTCCGCGTGAACCCTACGACCTTTGTTGCTGCGCAAGAAATGTTTTTTTGTGAATGAGAGGATACTTTCATTGTGCGGTTGTCACGCTTCAACTTCTCCAAGAGATTTAAGCCTGGTTCAGACAGTTGCGTTTGACTGCGTTTGACTGCGTTTGACTGCTGCGGCCGCGAGAAACCAGGACATCTCTGCTGCTTATAGCGTGTGCGAAGTTGATTTTTTTAATTGGATTCAACGCTTCATACGAAGCACAGATGTGCCGGTGACTCGCTTTCGGTTCTCGACGCAACGCAGTCAAATGCACTCAAACGCAAGTGTCTGAACCGGCCTTTAGAGTGGCGAGTGAAATTGAACGCTGCGGCACGTTGGGAGCACTGTGTTCCCACGGAGGAATGAGGCGTAGAACATGACAACTGCAGGCCTGGTATGATGTCGCATCAGGCATGGGAGCGCAGCCATTGATACTTGCGAAATTTGGCATGGAGTTTTGTATAAGTATCCGTCATTGATTACACTAAATTGGTGTGTCGTTTAATAGAATAAAAATGGACTATGTTAATCAATAGGCTCCGGCCAGGTAATCATCGCAAGACCTTAAGAACCTCCGGTTTTTACCGGACAATCGTTTTAATAAGGTGACAATTAAATGTATGAGCTCCGGGCAAAAGAAGAATAAATACAGGCTTTTCACCTCCACAAGTGAAAACTACGTGTTTGTTAGTCCAATTAATTGCCTAGGGTTTACACCAGACCCCACTGTGGATATGAAAAGCCTGTCTTTATTCTCCCTTTACCCGGAGCCCGCACGTTTTACTGTCATCTTAAACTTCAATACAGCAATATGACGTCAATTTTGTAGCGTGTGCTCGCGCACACCGGCGGCTGCTGGCTCGTGGAAAGACCGTGTGCTACTTATTATGGACAGTGAATTGTTTGGCTCAGCATCCCTTTAAAGGGACGTTGATTATACTCTTGAAAGAAACGAGTTAGAGATGATTTCTAAAAAAATGTTGTCTTGTGAATTTGAATATCACGAGCATTTGACACGAACGTACCCATACGCGCAAAAGGAAAAAAAAACTCTGGATGTGACGGCATATTTAGAGGTTTTAACTGCCTCGCGCGTGCCGCTTTTCAGCAAAGGCGTGCACCATGTCTGACTGATCTGGTAAGGCCTCCCGAAGGCACCAAAATATTTAGATCTCTCCATAATAATACACGATTTTCTCCTACCACCGAAACGCGCCGGAAGGGAGGGGCTTTGGTGCCATTTTGAAAGCGCTGTTGCGGTTACTTGTCGCATCATTCCGAAATAAAAAAATCTGAATATTCGTGATTCTGGAGGTCAAATAAAGAGAATTTGAATGTGTTTTTATTTTTCTCAAATACATACGATTTTTAGTTTCTCTTTAGGTGTTTACTCCCGTAGTACCGCGTGTTCGTTATTTCGATTAATCTGTGTCGTCAGGTAGCCAAGGCGAGCTGTGAACGCCATACTCGCCTTTCCCTTAGGGCCGGTTGCACCAACGTCGCTTATCTTAACCCAAAGCGGCTCTTTCCTAAGTCGGCTTAGCGCCCTAAGCCGAGCTCGGATAAGCACGGGTTTAAATTCCGGTTGCACCAACGTTAACCCGGCTTTACAGACGCGCCCCTAGCTAAACGCTGGATTTGCCTAGGGAATGTAGGGACAAACAGAGCGAACTAGGGAACGCTCTAAGGGATGAATACGATTGGCGGAAAGGAATCTCGTGATGTAAAAAAAGAAAAAGAAAGAAGAAAAAAATTGCCGTAGTAGTCGTCGTTGGCGTCTGCTTTTCGCTGTATTTTTTCGGTGAGTAACGAATTAAAGGTCTCCAAATTCAATCATTTTTTCGCTTAACTTTCAAAAACAGGAGTCAAAGCTTTAAATAAACACGAATGCTCTTTACATCTGTGATTGTGTGTTTAATATCGGTTGATAACAGAATATTTTGACAGTGACAGTAGTTTTCGTGCTCACATTTTGAGATAACGGAGCCATCGGGGGCCCCAAATCTCACCGAACGCGAGGACTCTCTACTCGCTACATCACTTAAGACAAAACATCATCGAGAATAAGTAGGCAGGTAAGATGACTACTGAAATCAAGTCATGCCTGAGACCGATGAAGTTCAAAACAGCGACGAACTCGCCACGGCAGCGGCGAAAATGCCCGGAAATCGTCGAATTGAAGTCGTCGAGATCTTGCATCAACCGTACTCGTTGCTATCAGCAAGGTGACAAAACTGCACTGTACCGTCGTTGAACTGATTGTGTCAAACCCTTTGGTAATGGAACTACGTATATTTTGCTTTAGTGACAAGGAAAGAAGGATATAACTATCAATACATCGAAGCAATACTACTGGTAGATCCCTTGATGATCATACAAACTGTCAATTATTGAACACGCAAAGGTCGCCCAGAACCTTTTTTTTTATTCCTGCTGATACAGAACCAGAAGCTTGTTCGCGAGTGATAATAGGCAGATCTTGAGTTCATACAAATAGACGGCGGCAGACTTCGAAGTATAGAAAACTCCCACTAGTACATCACATCGTGCCGACGAGAACAGTTGTCTCTTCGCATCACCTGCCCCACACTCTAAAAAAAAAGGGAGTAGTACTTCCTCCCTTAAAGGAGGAACTCGCGTGTCCAATATGTTCTCACTTCAAAGGAGGAAATTTCCTCCTACAAAACGGGGAGGAAATTTCCTCCCTTAAGAAGGGAGGAAAGTTGCCACCTATTTTTGCTTGGGGAGAGAAAGTTCGTCCCCTAGAAGGAGGAAAATTGTCACCTTGTTTCTCTCAAAGGAGGAAACTTTCTCCCCACGTGTAATTGATAGAGCTTCCACCAGATGGCGCTCAAAACGGCAAAAAAAAATCGGAGACGCGCTAGTTTGATTTTAAGCTCCCCTGACTTTTTAACGCTACATGGTAGATACACATACATCACTGAACACGCATAATACACGGAACACAAGCAGAACGCCACCCCCACACAACAGCACAACGCAGCGACACTGACCCCCACACCTCTCTACGAACGCCAAATTCGCACTCTCTCCATATATGGCAGTCTTATTTTTGAATCCGACTTTTCCGGTGACTGCTATCCTTTGTCGCATAAGCACGGAGAGGTGGAGTATATATTACTCGTACTTAATACATTCTTGAAATGTCTCCGCGAATAGCCCCCATCTCTCTAATTCAACACCCTGAACAAAGCAAATGTAGATCATTAAGCTAATTAACTAAAATTAAATAATTATATTCTTCATAAGTTTGATGAATCATGGTGGAAATGCAGTGTTTAAGTGCAGTACAGTGGTGCTGAATATTGCAAGGAAGCTATTGTTTGATTGTAGTGTTCAGTGCCAGTATAATTTATTTTCAGTTTCGGTGGGGTAGTGAATCATTTTAATACTTGCACAAGAATTTCAAGGATTTCTCAAAGAAACAATATTACTGGTTTTAACACCACCACAGCCGCGCTCGCTTCGCGACACGAGAGGAACCGCGCGTAAATAAACAAAGTCGGCCGCATAAAAAAAAATGCGACGTATTTTTTTTAGTGCGTTATTTGATATGTAGCAGGAGATGCAGCGCAGCGCAAACTAAAAAAGCGGCGGTGAACCGTCGGCTGTGGTGAATCATCCCTTCCTTCAAGCCCGCGGACCGCCCCTTACAAAAAAAATATTAGCCAGTCTGTAGACATCTTAACGATTTTTTAACATACCTGTCCACTTCCTATCTTATCGCCATTTTTCTACAAGGTTTCTACAGATTTTCTGTCAACAGGAGTCTACAGAGCACAGTCGTCAGAAATCCTACCAACTGTCTGTCGCCAACGGTCGTTAGACTTTGCGTCCCCATTTTTCTACAAGGTTTCTACAGATTTCCTGTCAACAGGAGTCTACAGAGCACAGTCGTCAGAAATCCTACCAACTGTCTGTCGCCAACGGTCGTTAGACTTTGCGTCGCCATACTCCTAGATTTTCTACAGACCTGACTTGATATACCATACACACTGAAAACATGACAAAATATGAGTCATAAGCAGTTTTCGTGTGTAGTAAGAAACGCTTTTACAACAGGCTTGAAGTGAACTACATAGTCACAGGATTTTATTGTCACAAGATCCGGCCCTGATAAACATTTAAAAAGAATCACACAGAGTATATATACATCAATAACACAGGTTTCCAATCAAACATGCTGTAGGTTGCAGCCTCGACCAATGCCAACACCAGATTTAGTCACCACGATTCCACATCAACAGGTTGAAACAATCATGCACGCTAGCCTTTTCTTGAAGACAGGACTATATGACCAGAATGTGACTAAACAACCTCTAACGAGGGTAACGTTGCGCCCGGCGTACCCTATGCAGCATCTTTCCGAAATTGTTCGCGCAGCATCGCAACCTTCTGTCAGCGAGCGTCGGCGATTCATCGTGTGTTGAAAGTCGGACGATGTGGTGTCCGTGGTGTCTTTTATGTGTAACTTTTTCGTAAAAAAAATTTGAAGCTTAAAAACGCGAACCTAACAGTGTACAAATAATTTTAAATTTATTGATAATATATATATATATTTATTTATATATATTTATTTATTTATTTATTTATTTATTTGTGGACATCGGGCACAAAAAATAGTCGCGCTTAGTTCTTCATTCTAAATTATAATGTGAGTTACACGACGTAAAACTGAGTGTCTTCAAACTTGCCCCCGAAAGCGGACATGAAGGCACTCTGGGCTGGACAGCTTCTTTAGAAATTCAAAAGCTGGCCTTCAAAGAGCTGTCCTGTTCGATCGGTATTGACAGCAGGGTAGATGCTTTGCGTGTTTTAGGCCAATCGTGTCTCCGGTTAGGGTCACGTGACTACAGTCTCGAAGCTGGTGATAAGGCAGAGCACGGAACCTGACTAAAAGCCCAAGGCCACGCATAACATCCACTGCACTATCAACCTTGGGTACAAGTGACAAATCCTCCCGTTGTGTTCATTGTTGAGATGGCCCCGAAGATTAGCCTTTGTAAGCGCACCCCCGGTTCTGGGCTGCTTCCTTTCTCCTCCTTCTCTCTTTTCTCTTTCTCCCTAAGCTGAAGGCGTAGACGGTGCGTATTCGCCGGACCAATGAACCCTATACTTTTTATCGCCTGAATCCGCTCTCTGTGCGCGGGTAACGGCAGAAGCGTGATCACGTGGTTTGACGGATGACGCATTAGCCGTTGACAAACCCGGAATGCCTGCGAAGACCGGACCTAGCTTCGCGGGTGATGCGGCCTGTGGGCCCGCTGTGGATTTCGCTTCTGTGGTAAGTGTGGTAAATCTAGTTCTAGAGTTCCGATCACCAGCACCGCATTTCGTCTTAGTGCCAAGTGCGATCTTCAACATGCGGATTGCCAAGACCATGGATATTCTTTCGGCAGCGCCTACACACCGGTGATCTTCCTTTGTTGTGGGCATACATGTGACCGCTAGCTTCGACGGACCGAAGACACGACGGACCGCCTTCTCTTCCATGTAAGTGACAAGGAGAGGTCCTCCTGACCATTTGGGACAGGTGTTCCTGCTACGCAATGTACGTTTTCTCACTATCCGATGGGTTTGAACTGTGTCGAACTCTGTGCCAGGAATCTCCGACGAGTTCAACGTGTAATCCAGAGCGATCGGCCCGAAAGGCCCTGTACAGCGCTATTTGTAAGTGCTTTTTGCGCCCTCAAGTCAAAAATTAAAAAGTTAATTAAATAATTTTAGTTAATTTGCTAATTACCTAATTTCACGTATTTTCTGGAGGCCGCCATGGCCATTAACACTTCCCCAGGGCTCAAGTTACTCTATCTCAAGTTCCCTTTTTACAAATTTGGTGCAACTAAAAAAAAAAACACAAAAAACCCTGTATACGTCCCTAATGTAAAATAGACTTGCTGATGGAGCAGCAATTTGAAGGCACTTAACTTTTTCATTACCATGCAAAGTCTAGGCTTCTATGAAAGCTGCAGGCAGAAGCTGGTAGCTTGGCGTTGATTGGAGAGTTTGGCCGGGCCAGCTGTATTGGTGGCGCAAGCTATTGCCCGTTACAAAGGTTACAGCCTCTATCGTCCATCAGCCATGATCTCCCACCCTTTTTGCTTCCTACGTATCATGCCCGTTTTTCTTAATTATCGGGCAAGTGAGCCTGTGAATGGGGCATGTGCATGTCCCCAGTTGAGTAGTGGCGAACTGCTCAACTGGAGATTTTAATAGATGCTAACTTGTCATCTCTCTCTCTCTTTTTTCCAGGCCACACCTGTGCACTTTCAAGGTCGATGCAGCAAAGATCAAGCACAGCCTATCAAGCATGCTGAGCAAGCTGGACAAGTAGAACAAAACACTGCAGCTCAACAACTGAGAATAAAAAAAAAAAGAAAAATAAGAACATTTTGTCTGGTCTTTGAGTGTATAATGAAGCAAGTGCTCTGCATGCAGCATATGCATCGGTACACTTCAGAATTGATAACTAGCATTACACAAAGATAGAAACTGACCTATATTCTGTAGATAATGGATAGAGTTGAGGGGATTTGTCTGTAGAAAGTGGGCAGAAAACGGGTAGAAACTGCTATATTCTCCATAGTGAGATGATAGAAACTGGCCACTTGTCTACAGCAATTTGTTAGACACTCTCTTATTGGCGCTAGAAATTGGACAGGAGTGTTGATAGAATGTCTGTATGTTTGCTGTACAGAGTCGCCACATTATCTGTACACTGAAGTCTACAGAAAGCCTGTAGGAAGCAGCGGTCAATAATCTGTACACTGAAGTCTACAGAAAGTCTGTAGGAAGCAGCGGCCAATAATCTGTAGACAATGGTTAAAAAAGTGGATACATTCTCCCTAGGAATTCTATGCTCTCTAGCCATAATTATGTCTAGAAATTCTGTAGAAATTGGTTAAATATTTTTGTAAGGGGCCCTCCCTCCTCCCACTTCGCCCCGCAACCAGAATGGAATGTCTGTACTACCCTTTTTTCCAAGTGGACTCTTCCCGAATGCATAGTTGACCTTGCTTTCCGGATCCGTTGCTTCGGTCCTTCGCCGAATCGTCATTTCAGTGTCATTTCTTGTGCGGGGCTATGGTTTTTCAAAAACGAGTGTTTGCCGCAAGCCGGTTGTGGCCTCGATGTTGACTGACTACGACGTGTGTCGGACGCAGTTGCTCATCGCAACGCAGTGCTCTTTCCTATCGACGGGATATGATGTTCTGTTTGACACAGAACTGAAATAAACGCCGCACGGATTAACTTTCGGCTGTATGGAACGTACGCTTTATTCCAAGTGTATACGTTTCTCGCGGAGGTGAGGGGGTAGGAACGTAGAGACAGGGTCGACTCAAATAGAGCGGCAATTCTAACAATTACGTAATCACGCAAAAAAAATCAATCAAGACGATTTATTTTTGTGCGCTTTATTTGTCATTGAAGTTCATGCAAGTAGGCAGGCGAGCTGGTTAAGGATATATTACTACGTCGACTTGTCTTGTGGCAAGTAACGCGACAAAAGTGGTTGTACTTGCCATGCCAGTGATAAATCGCCACCTGTGCTTATCACAGCAACAAGCTTTCATCCACCATGAACAAGCGCGATCTCGAAGCGGGCGTATACGGCGTGATTCTCCCGAGACACACGCCGCGCTACGCGCCTCGCTTTTTTGTTTCACTAGCCTCCGCTAGCCTCCGCAGCTCCGCTTTTCCTCCGCTAGCACCGCGCATGGGCAGTAGTGGGATCGCTGTAGGTGACGGCAACCAAGCCGTAAAGTTGCCGTCACCGCCATTGAACATGTTCGCGGCGGCAGTGGTGGTTCGACCGCCGCTGCCGCTACGAACATAGAGGAGGAATTTTCGTCCCTTTTACGAGCAGCACTAGGTGGCGCTGCTTCTCGATCGGTGAAAGGGAGGAACGGGGGCAATTTCTTCCCTTCCGTTGGCGACAGGGTGGAACATCGTTTTTTCCTCCATTTCTCCTCCCTTTTTTTTTAGAGTGCAGCCTGCCCCAATACAGCGCTGAACGAATCTCGCATTGTAGTCGTTACGATTTGTCGTCGCCACGAATGAAAGATATAAGAGATAAAGCAAAACATTTCTAAAAAGCACGATCACCAGAAAAGTTGCGGTTATAGAACGCAGTTTTCTGAAGTGAAGATTCTACTCGCGAGACAAGGAAAATTCACTGAAGGTTGTCTCAAAACTAAAGAAATTGAATTTTTGCAGTTTTATTATTTAAATGCACCGCAATTTGATGCAAACGGCAGAAGTGTCGACAATCAGCTGATCGGCCGAGATCACGTACGGCTACTATTTCAACGCACCGATCGGATTAAAGGATATGCTATGCAAGCAGAAATTAACAAGGTGTTAAATAGCAATACGTGACAGTTATGCGAAAATCAGTAAGTACATACGAACAGGCTCGTTGACAGAAAAACCAACGGGAAGACAGACGTGAGCCCCACAGCTCCGTCCGTATCTCGGTTAGGGCTAACACGCACTGAGAGTGGAGAGCAAACTTGAAAACAGGGGTCGATAAACACTTCACGAGACAATATTTTGCATCCTTGTCACAATCGAAGGCCATTCTGTCGAGACTCTCACGCTGTTGTGGCCTAAAACACTTTGTACAACCAATTTCGTCCACCGCGTCGACCGCCACAAACCAACCGCCATGTTTATAATCCAGGATTAAGAAACAAGCAACGCCTTCTACAGAGGCGTTAAGCAGCGCCCAATGTTGGGCGCTCAAGATAAGCGTAGTTTAGTGCTAGGTTTAGCGATAAGCGATTTTGGTGCAACCGAACGAAACCGAAACTTAGCTTAAGTTCCCGACTAAGCTCCGCTTTTCGCTAAGCGGCGTTGGTGCAACCGGCCCTAAGTCCGAACCCAGCCGACGTAACGATTCTATGAAGCCAACCAAGCAGCGTCAAACCCATAGCCGCGGCGCTCATGGTCCTTGCGCGTTTTCCATCCCCGACTAAACCAATCACGCAGAGCGGTGGCGCCGCGATCTTTGCGCTTTTTTCTGTGCGTGATTGGTTTAACAAGTTAGGCGGGGCGCAGGTTTGTCTGCTTCTTTTGCAGGGGCTCTGGTGACGCCGGAATGCCGAGCTCTGATTGTCTCCGACTGGAGAGACAGTGGACAGACCTTAAAGCAAGCTGCCTGGGGGTCTACTCACTATCCTTCCAATCGGAGCACAATCAGAGCTCGGCATTCTGGCGTCAGCCTTAGAGCCCCTGCAAAAGAAGCAGGACAAACTTGCGCTCTCACGTAGCAAACCCAGAAAGAAAAGAAACGCCGTGAAGATGCGCTTTTGGCGCTGCTTTGATTGGCTCCATCGGAATGCTGCGTCGTCTGCGATCGGTCTCAAAGTAAAAAAGGAATATAGTCTGGTTTTCTTGTTGCTTTAATTTACTTTTATTAATTTTACATGTCCCTATTTTTTCGCTATGCTGATTTTTTTTTTCTCGGAATACAAACAGGGCACATGGAAGTCAGCTGACGCGTGACTTTTGTAGCCTCCTTCGTTGGCGTTGCCTTTCAATTAATCCTGCCAGTTTGTCCACGAGAATAAAGGATGGGATGAGTAAAAAAATAAATAGGCGAAATGAGAGATGGTAACGGGGAGAACGTTCGACACCTGATCATTTTTGTTTCTTTGTTTTCGTTTTTGTGTTTGCAACAAACAAGGAAGTACGCTGTTCCTCTGCCCGCGTTCGTGAAGCCTTTTGGGGCACGGAACGACCTCATTAAAACGGGAAAGACTGGTTCTCGATATGTGATTCCCGGTCCTCTCCCTGAGACACGCGCTCTCTCCTTGCGACGCTTGAGTACCTGAGACTGTGCCTGCACTTGTTCCGTCCTATACTCTTCCTTATATTTGGAACAGGAGCCATCGTGCCAACTTACTTTTCATGTTTTTTTTTCTTTGGTCTGTGTGGTTTCTTAGGAGGTGCGGCAGTCCCTGGGTGATATTCTGTGTGGATATACGTAGCTTACGCTACGATAGACATTTTGCACTGCCTGATCAAGCGACATTGGCGGTCGACATATCTTGGCTATAGGTGGCGCAAGCTACCACACGTTATATTGGGCACAGCCGTTGGCATCCATCCATCCATCCGTCCATAAGGTGCGAAGCGTAGTGATTGGATCTGAATCTTCGCCGAACGCAAAAGCTGTGCTCCTTCTCGAGACAAGCTTTGCCGTGTTCACGTCAAACGCTGTCACACCCCTCGTGATCAATACATGATCGGACTCAGTGCCCGAACAATGACATACTCGGATAATCGCTGCAGCAGCTACTACAGAGTGTGTCCGAGCTCTCTTCGGGCGTGTCTTAAGACCGTGCAGTACACATACTCTTTTTTTTGTGTAAGCCATAAGGCCAATAATTTAGGCCAAAAATGTATTTTTTTCTTTACTCCGGGAGGAAAACAGTAAAAACCACCTGGATGACGCTTCTTACTCAAAGTCTACACAAGATAAACTAAGAACGTGAGAAGATTCTTTGGAGTGAAAACTCTAATGCAAATTCAATAGAGCTGAACTCGTGTTGCAATACAATACAATACAATAAGCTTTATTTTTCCAGAAGTACTGGAGGGGTCCCCAGACAAAATGCTGCTAAAAGCAGCTTGACTGAGCCTGGGTTCCCCTTATACATGGCAGCAGCTCGGACAACAAACATATAAAACACTTTATCAGGAAGATAAGAAAAATAAAACAAGGTCACATAACACTGAAGTAGCAGAAAACCAAAATTAGTTATCGATTAGTTGAAACAGTAGGTACGTAGATGCTCTTTTGCCAATTGTGTAGATGTTTATGTTGTTCGTGAAACATTTATTTAACACGTACGGTACTTTGTAATGCAATGACTGTAGGTTGTAATTTGTGCGGCACCGAGGAAGGAGCCAAGTGTCTACACGGCGTGTGTTTATGTTACTTTCATGCTTCTCAAGTTCAGAAATAAAATATAAAACAAATCTATGAATGCTGGTGATGAGAAACGAAGGGTACAGAGTAAACAATAATTGTATACGCGATTCTACGGGAAGTATTTGATATCTAGAAAATAATGGTTCTGTATGGTCTGCATATGAGACACCCGCAATATAACGTAAAACTTTTTTTTTGCAATAATAGTAGATTTTGAAGGTTTGTCTTTGTTGTCGTAGCCCATACAAGATGACAGTAATTTAAATTGGACTCAAATAGTGCGTAGTAAAGTTTTAACTTAATACTGATTGGTAAAACATTACGACAGCGGGCAATATTGCCAACAACTCATGGAAAGTTTAGCAATTAGATAGTTAACATGGCAATCCCTCATCATATACTCGGAAAAAGTACTCCTAAAATTTTATGTTGGCTAACTAACTTAATTTGGGAATCACCAAGTTTGATTTCATTTTCAACAAGAACTGGTTTATTAACAGATCTAAATAAAATGGCTTTAGAATTTTGGGTGTTTACTTTAAGGCCATTAACTTTGGACCACATGTCAAATTTACTTAAGATAGTATTCGCTTTACATATCAGAACATCAGCATCAGTAGCAGAAATAAAGAGGCTCGTATCAGCAGCATAAATGACAAACTGAACTTGGTGATCGATGTTAACAATATCATTTATGTATACATTAAATAGAAGAGGCCCAAGTGTGCTTCCTTGTGGTACACCAACAATAACATTATGAAAGGAAGGGTAATGACCGTCAATTACTACGCACTGTTTCCTACATTGTAGATATGCTGTAAGCAAAGCAAGAGGTACTCCGCGGACACCATAATTGCCAAGTTTTGCAAGAAGAATGTGGTGATTAAGAACATCGAACGCTTTACTGAAGTCTATAAATACACCTAACGTAAGAAGCATTTTTTCAATATTTTGCAATATAATTTCTTTTTGAAGTAATAAAGCGGCCTCGGTGGATTTACCTTGTCGAAAACCAAATTGAAAGTCCGTTAGTATAGAATGTTTTTGTAGAAATGAATTTCGGCTTGTGAGTATACTTTTTTCAAGTGCCTTAGAGAAGATGGAGAATACTGATATAGGCCTGTAGTTGTTCCGGGACGTTCTTATCGCCCCCTTTATATATAGCAGAAACTTTAGCCAACTTCATGTTTGCTGCAAATTGGTCCAGGTGATATTGCTAAATTATATCTGTGTTGTACTATCTATAAGTAGCTGCGACATCCGGACATTTTTTTTTGCCGTTTTCTTACCGTGTGCATTAAAAAGGGGAGCAGTAACCCGTCTTGTCATAGATGACATGTTTCTGTGAAGGGCAACGACGATGGGGAGGGAGCGGAAGCGCAGCAGTTGAGACAACGCGCACCTCAAGGTTACGTGTTTTTTTTTGTTTTTTTTTCGAGGGTTTTTGCCGTGAAGTGGGAAAAACAGCTGCAGCTGTGAAACGGCAGCTGGCTTGAGCTCCAGAGGAACGTGTTCCACTGATCTGAATAGCGACATATCCATAAAAAAACAATTTTATAGAACAGATGGCGCCACTGTTTTATGCTTCTTCTCTCGGTTGTTTTTTGCCTTTTGTTTTCTGGTCATGTGTTCCGGCTGTTGGCTTTTTCGGCGCGTACAGAAAGCACTATCCGGGGATCAGTATCGGCTCGGCAGCTCGCATATTCTGCCTTGATGGATGTGCTATAGTTTCGTATTCATGGAGGGCGGGTGAGAACGGCGACTTGAGCCCAAGACCCAATCTTGCCGGTAAATAACATCAACAAATTGCCGTTTCTTTTTCACTGTTTTTTTTCTTTCTTGCTTAACCCCTATTTATGTAGTTTTGTTTTCTTTTTTTCCATTAGCAACTTTAATCTCTACCACATGTTGCAACTAATGTTCTGACAGTAAATGCCGCCATTTGTAAATTCTTTTGTGTGTGCCTTTGATTCCGCTAGCCAGCTTGATTTTTTTTTGAATAGTTTCCTCATTTTAACATAACAAAGGGGTCCCCTAAACATTTGCCTAATACGTTGGGACCCCGCCGAATACGCCCCATTCTTCAAACGGCCATGCTTGCCAAAATGAACAACTTTGACTGATTTTGACCGATACTCCTATAAATAAACAAAGCAAAAATCAATATAAAACATTCCAAAAGAAAAATGCTCCTAAAAGCTAAGCATAACACCCGCCTACACAACAACACAACCATCGACAAATAGGCTCACACATAAACAAACAATCTTGAAGTTTAAAAATGAATATATAAAAAACTTATTTTGTACTCTGTTTTGCTTTATTATTCTTGGTCTCCATATTATTGAGCTACAGAATAACATGTCGAAATGAGTTCTTCCTCAGGGAATTGAGAGGTCGTTGTTTTTCCAGGATTTCGAGGGAAAACGACCGTTCGAGACCGGAAAAACGATGGGTTTTGGCTTTTCCAGTTTCTTTTTTCTGCATAACACAAACTTTGTTGTTTTCGTTTATTCTTTTTTTATGTGTTAGGCGCGTTTTCGTCTGCTTCTGTTCTACCTCGAGGCATATCGAAAATATTGCTCTAGTGGTTCTTGTGGATTCCTGTTTGTTTATTTTCGCTCGCAGGCTTTTCAGACTCGTGTTTATGTTGATTGTTGCTTGCTATATTTTTTATTCACTCACATATGGGCTGAGATCACGTTCTTCTAATTTAATGCAATTTATAGTGAAAAAACATAAGATATTTAATCTGCCAAGGACAGGCGCACAAAGGGGTAGAAACGGAGAGTAAATCAAACAACCTTGGGTGACCGTGGTTACTTCCACGATGGAAAGAACGGAGTGATTCATAAAGCGAGTGAATGTGTGACATAAACTTCGAAACGAGCGAGTATTTGTTTTTTTCTTTTCTTGTTGTGGTTAATACTGCCTTGATATTGCTACACGGTGCACATTTTTTGCTTAGCCTTTCAATATCTCAGGTGTTTTAACCTAGTGAAGAACCGCTGACAAAATGTTGTTGCTTATTGTATTCACACCTCTTGCTTCCCGATTCGATCCTCGATGTTTATATCGGCTAATGGGGACTTTTAGAAAACGGTTACCGTGTTTCGTGTACCGCACTACCGGACCTTTGAAGCACGCTTCTAAACGAGCGCCCGCAGTGATACCATAACCGCGGGACGCGCCTTAAAAGCGTCCTTTAGATTCTTCGGTAGTGCGGAACGCGTAACACTGTAACGGTCTGCTAAAAGTGCCTAATGTCCCAAACTAGTTTGTCAGGGAGTGGTGATAAGACACCCGGGACTCGCCAGGCTCTGCGTTCCTTAATTTGGCAGTTCCTATGACACGCATGCACAGTATCGTCGCAAATAAATTTGCGTACGTATGCGCACCTAAGCAGCAATTGACACTACAAAAATGCAAGATGACATGCTCAAGCGTCTCTGAGCGTGCTCTATATGCCGGCAAACGCCTACAAACAACTTTAGAAGTAGCTAAACAGAATAGACCCCTTTCGAAATACTGCCCTCTGTTGGTGGCTGTGGAATCCCTGCCAGAGTGTCGAACCGAAATTTTTATCGGTTCGGTTCCGGTTCGGGTTCACGGCTTTCGGTTCGGTTCCGGTTCAGTTCCGGGAGCAAAAAATAACGGTTCAAACCGGTTCGAACCGGTTCGAACCGGTTTGAACCGCTAAATTGAGAATATATTTTCCGCGTTCTTCTAGCAATATACACTATTTACGCCATGAAACGATTAACTATATAGTTTCTTCGATCGTCCGTGCAATTTACTTTTGTTTTTAGGTACCAAAAATATGAAATTCAGTTATTTAATTTCGACGCAGGAGTAGAAGAAAATCTACATTAACGTACATAACGTCGTGTTCATACGACTCAACATCCCTTTGTTTACCAGTAACATATAATTTACCTGAATCAAAATGTTTAAGTACATGAGTAAAGAGTTCAGTTTGTTGGTACATACCTGTAAATAGTATCTGCTTGAAATTTAGAACTATACTGTATTTTCTTGTCCTATCTTCGTGTTTAAGTAAAATTCTAAAGTTCAAGCTGATTTATTTACACGGTATAAAATGATGTCGCGAAGTGTGGTAGGTCGCCTAAAATACCCGTGATTGGTACAACTTTGTGTCGCAGTATTAAAAGGGAAATCGTGATTGTGTCCTTGAACTAAGGAATTAATTACACCACATAAAATTATGAAATGAGCACCTCGTGGCTATATATATCATGAAATAATGTTTACGAAATACGCTTCACAATATATTTGTATATGATGACGACACAACTGAGCTAAAAGCAATAAAATTTTCAAAATGTCACAGAAATTTTAGGATAATTCCTTTCAGTCTATTTTTTATAGAAACACCGAGCGGCAATCAAAATGCTTGTTGTTCTAATCATACATTGTTTACACTCAGCACCGCATGCATGCGACTAATCATGCAGCAAGGAGTAATCGCAATTGTTCACTCTAATCTATAAGCACCTTCGTACTCAGATCGAATCTGGCACAAAATGGCGCTTGCCCAATGGAACATTTTATTATGCTCCATTGGCTGTTGAGGTTCGTTCTTGACAAGATGCCGGTCAATTTAATTTGCAAATGAGCATCACCCTTGCTAATTGATGATTTTAACGCGATAGCGTTAAGGAGCTCATGTCGCAGAAAAGCCGATGTCGGTGGCGTGACTGGAAAATCCTGATTGGTCGATAGGGTCATGACGTCAGAGCTACATGCCCTCGCGCAAGAATTTCAAACAACCCACAATGCTCACGTGAAACGTGACATCACACGTAGAATGAGAGTGATTAAAACATGACATGTAATGCGAATTAAAGGTCGCCATATGTCTCAAATGATTTCACTTTTGAAAGTAATTATTTTGCCTTAAAAAACAAAATTAAGAATTTTAGGCGGCATTCAGACCCACGACCCTTTGGTTGCAAGTCAGACGCTTTTGACTAGGCCACGCGAGGCACGCTTGCGCGGCAAATAAGAATCGATGCAAACGAGGCCCGATAACGCTATCGCGTCCCATTTCTAAAAACGAAGCTTAAGCGTCCTCCAAGATTTTTTTTTTGTTAAGTAAAACGAAGTAGTATATCACGTTCTACTCGACATGGCAGCTACTTAATTGGACACTTTCTGACGGTTTGCGTGTGTAATCGTCATAGTTCCGCCGCGCGCCCCTGTTTACTTTGTTTTTGTCCAGCCCACAGACATATAAAAGTAATGCTCACCACATAAAAGAGGCGATAACAGACTTCTATATGTGTGAGGAACACATAGTTATTTAAATTAGCTTCAAAATCAGAAATGTGTGTAAGGCTGTCCCATATCACTTACAACGTGCCTGTCGAGGATAAAAACGCCGGAAAAGATTGACAGAACACCTTTCAGATAATCGGCCCTTTATTTATGTTGTCAAATATTCAGTTAGTAATTAAATATATTTTTATAATGATCAATAAATTTTACTTTATAAAGTTCACATAGCCGCTTGAGACCGACGCGGAAGGACGATACTCGAAACTACGCGAGCTGTGGAGTCTGCGTAAAAGTGTTTTTCTGTTTGCTGATTGGCAGTGTGAAAAACCGGGTTGCAGGGTACGCCAAAAAGGACTCTGTGCTCACATGGTAGATTGGAAGTCAAATACACGAAATGTTCAAACAGAGAGAGATAATTAATGTTATTTTTCCAAATAATCCCTTACAGAACACCTTACTGCAAAAAGAGATGCGTAAAGGTGCAAGCAATGAAATTCATAATTTTACATATATAGCGCGAAAGACAGACAAAGATTCTTAAAATCTTAGTATAAATCACATTTCATCAGCTTGCATGCGCTCGAAACTTCGCGAAATACTGCCTCGGGAGGCTAATGTTATATTCGGTTTTACCTGCACTTGTTTTGGGCCCTCACTTTACAACACTATGCTAGAATAGTCATGCGCTCTAACATTTCTCTAGGCTGCCATATATCATCGCGAGACTGCTATAAATACTGCACAACTTTACAATTAGGACATCTATTGCTAGTGTTGCGAACATCACATTTCACCAGAAAGCTGAACCGTTTAACATGGTATGCACGTGACGTCATCACACTATAGGCTGGTGGTCATTGTGATATCTTCTTGCTGAGAAAATCGAATTCGATGGTGAAAAATGCACGCTGCAGGAGGTTCAAGCTCAGTGAAAGCCAAGTATTTGAAAGGCACGTATTATTATTCTTAGTGCATAGTCATGAGGAACGGCGCGAGCCTCTGGCACGGCAAAAACATGCTTTTTGGGAAGAGCGTTTTTGCAAACAACGTAGTTTCCGGGGTCACGCTTTTTGGTCTGCGCCAAAGATGCGTGGAAGAGAAACCTTTACAACACAATATGTTTTTAAAACTAACCCCCCTCCCCCCCCCGCACACACAAGCACACAACACACACACACTTCTTTATACCGCGGTGCTGTTAAGGGCTAGTTTCCCCAGTATTGTGTCCGTCAGCAAACAAATGATGACACTAAACTCTGGACAGCTACCGCCATCTATGCGCGACGACGGCAACCAGACAACCGGCGTGCGGTTGTCTGGTTGCCGCCGTCGCGCATAGATGGCCGGCAACCTCTCCAGCCTTTCCACTCTGGCTTGCCGACTTGCGGCCGGCCATTACTTCATTCCCACCACAGTACAGCTCCGCTGGTCTTCCTTCTTCACCAGAGTGGAAAGGCTGAAAGTATTCCTGAGGAATTGCCTCCTCCGTTTGTGTGTGCTAATTCAACAATTTTTTAGTTTTTTTTTGACGAAGCTGTAACTGAACATGGAGTAGCCGGCACATGCCTTCATGACAGCCAGCATCTCCAATTTTTTTTTTTATCATTTAATAAAGAAAGAAGAAGAAGAAGACAATTTTATTTGACACTTGTTAACTACAACCCTCCATTGCTTCTATTTTGCTCCCCGTAGCAATACGCTAATAT
>JAZHYW010057086.1:0-10573 GCA_037355805.1 Ixodes ricinus | reverse complement strand
GAGCGCCTAGTCCGCATGCTAAGAGACCGGATTCTGTGCGGAGTACGTTCATTTACGCTACCGAAACAGCTCCTGGCAAAAGTAACTAATGGTGAATTCGGGTGGTCGCCTCGCCTCTGACCTCGATTCAGCAGAGCGCCCCCTCCTCGCCGCCAGAGCTACTCAGGATCCCTTTCCAGCCGTCATCACAACTGCTGGCTTCAGAGCGCTCCGACATTCTCGGATAAGCCACGGAATTAAAATTTCTTCACATTGGTAATGCATTAAAGACAACACGATCTTACAGCGTACGGTGGGCGATTGAGCAAAATTTACGCTCTCAACGTGATGAAATAACGGTTGTGACGTAAATTGTTTTACACCGGCATGTAAAAAAAAGCAGCAGTATGCGATTTGATTTTTACCAGAACAGAGCGAAAGCCAACGCTTGGAAACAGTTATCAACTTATCGCGTTTTCGACAGTTAACGCGCTGCGATAGCAGTCATGCATACGACAGAGCAGGCAAATATAAAATAGTTAATAAACCGCATTTTTCTCACGGCGAAATATCGTGCAAGCATCGCAATGTGACACAAATCACAGTGAATTATATTCGGCTCTCCCTTTATTTTACAACACAAACTTTTGAACGCACTTTAACCAAACCTGAGAATGTCTTGAAGCGTTTCACCCACGAGTTGCCAGTGGAAGGATCCTTAAGATTCTTGGATCTCCGACTGGTGGTGCTACCCCACCACGTCTGCTGGTTCTATGAACCCAGGGGTAAAAAACCACTCCTCCCTTTCAACTCCGCGCACTCAAAACTCGTGAAAAGAGGCATAGTGCGGTCATGCCTTAAGGCTCAATAACAAAGTCGTGCTCGCATTCCATACAGAAGAGTTTCGACGGGCAAATGGCGAGACTGGAAGTCCGCAGGGTACCCTGCCTTCTTATTGGTGTCAGTGGTCGAAGCTATTCTTAAAGAAATTAAGCAAGCAGACTGCGTCAAACAAACACACAGCGACAGGACAAGAAGACCAGTCATCGTCCATATCATCACAATTTTCCCACGGCCTTAAGAAAACAGCTAACAAAGTCAACGTTGATCATGTCGTTTTCAGCACCCAACAAACTATCCAGCCTTTGTAAAAACGTCACCACACCCTCAAATCCTGCAATCGGCTGCTCCAAGAAGCATAGGACCAACTTTGTGCCTTGCATGGAGGAGTTGTCTATTCTTTCCCCCTTTCCTGCGGAGAGACAGTACGTTGGACAAACTGGGCGATGTGTAAATGACCGCCTTCGAGAACACAGCAACAACATCGTAAACGCCAACTCTGGCCACTTGGGGATACACTGTCGGGATTGTGGGTGTGTCGCACCTTCAACAACAGCACCGTGTTGGGCAAAAGTGGAAACCAATTAACAATGGAAATCATCGAAGCCGAGAACATCATACGACTAGAGGCCAAGTGTGTTAGTACGCCGTCGATAACATTATCACGGAAGAGAGATTAATTATTTAGCCGCAAATTAGCTTAAGCGTTAGACGGAATTTTTACTCACTATTTCGTCTTTTTCTATTTGCAAATCGTCTAAAACTGAAGTAGAAGTAGAAGCCGAAGAAAAATCACGAAATACAAAGTTGCTAGTGAGCGCTGTGTGAGATGTGTGTTCTTTGGGTGTGTAAATGCTTGAGTAACAGTTTTTCGAGTGCGCTAAACGTCGACAACCATTGCTTGAAGTTCGAGCAAGCCGTCACCCATCATCGCATAATAACGCAAAACGCTCTGCACGGCGAGAGTGCGGAAGATGTGGAAGCCCCAAGCACAATGATGGCAGCTGTGGCTGGGCCAAGTGACGCTGTTGTCATTGTGGACGTCATCGGCATCTGGCACAGAAATGCCGAAGCCACGCTGCACACCCGAACCAATTCAAAACATCAGCTTGCGCGAAAGCCTTGACTGCGGCAGAAGCAGCGTCAGAGGACGAAAGCAGTGAAGATACACATATCTGGACTTTGGTGCCTGGAAGAAAAAACTGGTTAAAACCACCGATCCGCCGCACATTCGCATGGAATGCAAAACACGGGCGGAGAATCCCCAAGCTGGTTTCAACAGTCCAGGAGAATGGCAAAAAATTTGCAGCTCATAGGAGGCGTGAGAGTCGCACCATCTGCAGCATCATAAGCAATGGCGGTGGCCTAGGAGCGTTTTTAAGGTGTATAGTCCACGGATTACGCGGGGAGAAACTGAGAAGAGGACGAGATGAAAGCGCGCAGGGACATCCACAACACCAAGCTATGGTTTAAGTCAGTGGTTCTTAACCATTGATGTTTCGCAGACTCCAGTTATGGATCAGCGAATATTGTGGAGGTGGTGAGTGGTGAGTGGGAGGCAAAGGCGTAGGTTAATTTAATGGTCTAATAACTGGATATAATTGATATAAAGGTCCAAAGTATGTAACAGGATTGAATGGCGTTTTTATTTGATCGCCTTCCTCTTCCTTGTTCCCCTCCTTTTTAGCTTCCTCTTTGTTCTCGTTTTTGCCTTGGAGCATTATACACGACGGTCTTCTGTCCTCAACCCTCCTGCTGTGATATGTAACCACGTTCCTAAAGCAGTGATTTCGGTTGATGCCATTCGGTCCCAAGTAGTACAGAGTCTCGAGAATCCTTGTCATCTGCATGCTTTGGTGACTATGTAAGGCCAGAAAAGGCGGCCTTGGACCCTTGTCATCCTTTTCGGACACAAATTATGTTGCCTGGTTGGATTTCTGGTGCTGTAGTTTGATGTCGTTTGTCGTACTTATTTCTCATTGCTGACCGATATTTTTCTTGTTGCCTTGGGAGTCGTTTCTGTTCCTGCTATTAGATTTTGTTGGTTCAGCCCAGAAGGTGATTCGCAGGTAGCCGCGGGATCTCTTCGCACGCGGCAAAGTGTGGGCTACATCCCAGTAAAGCTATACGGGAATTGTTGTGTACGCAACGGCCGCTTCAAGCGCGCACTTCCACCCACCCGTGAAGTTGGGATACATTGCCATGAATGGTCTGGTGCCTCGTATCACCCACTCAGCTATCGAATTTGCTTCTGGATGGTACGGACCAGTAGATCGGAATTTGATTCCCCTTTCTCGCCACTCATCTCTGCAACTTCTTGCTGCGAAACGCCGGTCCATTGTATGAGACAATGACGTTCGTATTCCGAAATGCTTCTCGTTCCATCAGCGAAATGACGGAGTTGGCGGCTTTTTTGCAGCCTTCGCAGCCAGTACTTCCGTGCATTCATCAATGGCGATCAGGAACGCTCACGTCTTCTTGACCCCTTCTGCCTTCTTTTTGATTTCTGCAAAATTAAGATGAATGATCTCAAGGGGGCGCTAGAGTATTCGGGCGTCACCATTTCATCTCCCCGAGGTCGGTAGGTAGCCTTATTCATTTGGCACGGGTGGCAAGTACGCACATGATTGGTGACGTCACGCTTCATGTTCTCCACGTGAACCTTCACTTCAGTTTCCAATAAGTTGCCCAAAATCCGGTGTTCTCCTTATTCCTGAGTGTCATGGTAAAACTGTTGGATAATAAGAACGCACTAGACTCTGCACATGGACCTTTCCATCTCGATTTCCATGTCTTGGGTGCCTCCCCGAATTCGGGCATGATGAATGCTCTCGGCGAAGGTATCCTTTAGGAATGTGTAGCCTGGATAGGGCATCAGCATCAGGAAGCTTTCCTCCGGATCGGTGGGTTACGTCAACGGGAACTGTTGTATGATAATAGTG
Source organism: Ixodes ricinus (assembly GCA_037355805.1). NCBI lineage: Eukaryota > Metazoa > Arthropoda > Arachnida > Ixodida > Ixodidae > Ixodes > Ixodes ricinus. The sequence goes on along the minus strand of JAZHYW010057086.1, from coordinate 6,812 downwards.
ATCCCAGGAGAAGGAGAACAAAGGGGAGAGAGGACAAACACAAAACTCCAACTCGCATTATAATCATAAATGTTGCACCTCGCTGATCCACCTGGCCAGTCGTCCCCTCGGTTGAGTTAAGCTTAAGATATCAGTGAGAGCTGGGTTGTCCGTGAAAATCTTAAAATTCCAACCTTCAAGGTAACTTCGAAATTATCTCAACGCCATGACCACCGCTAGAGCTTTTTCTTAGTGGTGGCATAGTATTCAGGCTCTTAGAAAACGCGTATGAGTAATAATTCCCAACTACTTTCAACTGGCGGTTGGGAGGTTCTGTCAAGTGTCTCTGGCAGATGAGGTCTCATGTGCCCCATAGTGCAAGGCGTCCATAAAACTTCGAACTGCAGTTAAAAATCGGATAGCACAAGGAATGGGTCGAGGAAAATTACCTTGACTAGGTAGTCGTACGCCATTTCTTGCCACTCATCATGACCTGATAAATGGAGTATCCTTCTGAGTCAAAGTAGTTAGGCACTTTGTCTTTGTGGAATAATCTTTTATGAATGCTCGAAAATGTCCAGCGAGCCCCAGAGAAAACGCGGAGTGAGTGCAAGTTATAAGGTTTTGTCAGCCTTGGTTTTTCTGCACCGATTCCTTCTTTGTGCTTCTCGATTGACCGTTAAAAACTCTTTCGAGAAACTCTACTGTCTTTTGGATGAATTCGCTTTTCTTCATGTTGATCTTCAGCTTGGCTGTGCTCAGTGCTTCGAGCACCCGGGACAGGTGGTCGACGTGCTCTTCTCTTGTCCGAGAATAAATAATAATATCATCTACAATCTACATAGACGTTACAGAAATCACCCAAGAAGTTCGTCAGCATTTCATTCATCGTCTTCTGAAACCAGGTTCAGAGCTCTTCCATCCAAATGGTAGCCAATTATACTCATAGACACTAAAATGGTGTCACGAAGCCAGTAAATCTCTTAGGTTTTTCTTCTAGGGGGGACTTGTCAATACCTGTCCTGTCGGCTTCACCAAGTATAAAAGTTCAAAGTATGTAACAGGTTTAAATGGCGTTTTTATTTGATCGCCTTCCTCTTCCTCGTTTCCCAGCTTTTAGCTTCTGCTTTTGTTCTCGTCTTTGCCTTGGAACATTACAACTAAAAGCCAGTGTGAAGTAGAGTTCCCTCATTGACATACACACGAGAAAACTCACCCAAAAGTATAACGTTTCTTCTCAATCTAAAAACAAAAACGCTTTTATTGCAGGGTTTTATTGATAAGGCAGGGCTTTGCGAACCTTAAGAATGCCTTCGCTGATCCCCATTTGGGAACCCCAAGTTTATATGATTAGTGGCTATAGGCTAAACGCTACTTGCCTTTCTCTCTACTCACTGTTCGAACGCGTTTGAACCCCGGCGCCTGTCGTTCGGCGTTCGCGTTCGAAGGTGAGTAGTAGGCAGAGGCAGGTAGTTTGATGAACCCACTAATCGCTCCAACCAGAGCCTGACCTCCCCGCGCGGTCTCGTCTTCTCGTCTTCCTCTACTATTGCGTTGTAGCGCGAACTTTCGTTCCACGGGCTCCGGAGCAGTGACTGCGACCATGCTCGTTGCCCATTTGTTTGATATCGGCTCCCCGAATGATTTATCTAAACTATTAGAACCGCCAGGAGCCTTCGCTCGAGCGAGAGCCGACTATAGACCTTTTCTCTGTACTCTCGTCCCCGACCACCTAATAGGCGTATCCGGTATGGGCGGCGAAAAAATACTAAAACGCTTCAACCTGCAACTAGTAAAAATAAGAGGAGGCAAAGCGAGGAGTGAGTGAGCGGTTGCAGCTTATATCCTAAGTTTCTTCTACCGGCGTGGCGACGAGCAAGACGATGTTGCGCATGCATACTGGAAGTGACGACATTTCAAGATGGCGGCGCCCTTGGAAAAGAGGTCTATAGATGGTGCGCCGGAGGAGCTATTCGCGACTCCAACGCCCTGAGAGTTGACGGAGCGGTGGTTCCCGATGGCGCACAGAGACAGGGATAGATTCTCCGGGATTTCCCGCGCGCCTGCTCTCTGAATACGTAGTTCCCTGTACTCTGAAGGCTGCAGAGTGCAGCTAAGAAGAATTAATTTTGTCTACGCAGATGCGGAAGCGGAAAGGGAAGGAGCGTATTACAGGTGACGGAGATGTCGATGTTGATGTGGGTTGGGGAAAACATACGAACATGCTGTTGTACTGGAAATTTGTGGAAGCCTCAGCTTGCGAAGCTTTAGAGGGCAACGGCGCGTTTTGGGCACCGTCCACGTCTCTGTTTTGGGGCGAAATATGTTGAGTGTGCTGAAGATATCCTGGTGTTTGCGCATTGCCTGAGTCATTATTGCCCTGGAAAGTGAGCCGCGCCGGTAACCCTCACGCTCTTGAAGAGCAGCGTTCACAGCATTGATGTCATCGTGCACCGGCTCGCAACTTGCTACTACCGTCACGGTTTGGGAATGTACTGAAACACGAGATCAAAGAGATTTTAGGAAAGCTGACCGCAGGCTGCCGTACGGTGTAGCATTTCAACCGGAAGTTCGCGCTGCGCCTTTGAAGCATAATTTGCGGCGCGCCCCGGAACGTTGCCATGCTCACGGTAGCCGCGTGTACTCCGTCTATGCTAAAACTGTCTATTGAATATCGGCGGGTTAAAGAATTTTATTCATTGTTTTATCAAAAGAGATATTCAATTCTAACATGCTTTTGCATATCACTGTTATTTGCAAAGTTGCGACCCGCCTAGCCAAAACTACCCCTTAAAGCTATCTTCAAAACTGCCCCTTAATAGCTCAACACAGACACACTTAGAATGTCTCGACCTTTTCTTTATTTGCTTTTGTACAGTTAATTGAGAAAAGTACGGGTATTTTGTCTTGTCGAAACTCACGAAGCAAATGGCAATGTTCGCTTTGTAGAGGCCAGAAGCAGCGAACCCGTTCCCGATGTCTATTGCTCAAGCATATCGTTGCGCGACCAGTTTTTCCTACTTAGGGCAAAGAATAGACTTTCGTACATCATACGCTAGAGCTTTACACTACTAGAGGGCGTTTGCGTCACGTTGAGCATAAACTGAGCTGCGACCACCAAGACCAGAAATTCGCAGCGTATGCGATTAAAAAAAAGTCCTTAATGAGAATGAGATAATCCGGTCGCTTTGGTACAACGCTGTTGCGGAGGCGGAACAGCGAAAATTTCCATTTCAAGGCGCTCACCTTTTTTCGCTACGACTTCTTCACGCACAGCGCATGCGACCAGACCATGCGGTAATAGCGCGACCCCTCGAGGCACGAAGCACAAAAGGTCCCTGCCACCGCTCTCCGCGTCGCCTCCGCCGTCGCCGCCAGCATCCCCGCTCCTCTGGTTCTTCGTTCGTCCGGAGAGGAAGAGCGGCAGACTGTAGTGACCAGAATCACCCAAAGGATTTCGGAGTGTACAGAAAATACTAAGTTGGACTTTCACGGTCACTCAGTTTCATTCGGCGGTCGCTTGCAATAGAATCCGCTTATAAATAAATTCAATAGCTGACGAGTTTGACCAACACCATCTATAAGAATAATAGAGCCATTCCAACGTCCTCCCCTTCTTCTACGAAGCGTCGATCACAGTCATATGGCACCGCTCGACCAAAAAATTGAGTTGTGTATGTTTGTGCAACCTGGAGCTTGGTCTGCTTCAACGGGCGACGAGTCTCCCAGCTGTAGATAAGAGAATTTGTACTAATGCAGTACAAGCCACTGGCCTGGGGTCTTTAACGTGCACCACGCAGTAGTGATACACGACCACACGCCAGTACGATGCTCATCAACATCGAAACGGGCGAGGGGTGGGGATTGAACCAGGATCCGTGGGTTCTGCAGCGCGAGCTGTCGCTCCACGTGCTCCGAGCTGGTGTGCGCTCGGGAAGGAGGTTCTTTGGCGGTACTTTGTTCTGTAGGCTCCATGCACCAAGTTAATATATATATATATATATATATATATATATATATATATATATATATATATATATATATAATAGATGTTTTTTATAAGTTTAGCAGAAATACTTTTAACAAACTAAACGCAGACAAGCTAGGTTAATGCGGTGTGCGCAGGTGAGTTATACGGCCAGGGGACATAATACAGGAGGCTAATCGTAACGATCAGTCGGCTAATTAGTTAAAATTCGTTAATGAACTTTTTAATTAATGAAAATAGACATACAGTTCCAATTAGAAACTTGCTCAGCGTCATCGAAAACCACTAAATCAATAATTTTCATAACGACTATGAACGCGTGAGAAGCGTGGTAGATGCACTAAAGTTGCCAGCTCGTGGAGCAAGGTGCAACAAAATCAGAGAGCGTGTTGGTGAAAATACAAGAGTCAAAGAAGAATAAAAACACTTAGGGACAAGGACAGACTCGAGCAGGTACCAAGGCTGGGCTAGATAAGAGGCGGAAAAATTGCAGCTTGCGCCATATCACCGACCTTGGCTTTGTACGTGCTCCACGATGCTAACTTTGGTGCACTAGTACGCTTCTCACACGTTCAAAAGTCGTTATGAAAATTACTGATTTAGTGGTTTTCGATGACGCTGAGCAAGTTTCTAATTGGAACTACATGTCTATTTTCATTAACTAAAAAGTTCATTAACGAATTTTAACTAACTCAGCCGACTGATCGTTACGATTAGCCTCCTATATTATGTCCCCCTGGCCGTATAACTCACCTGCGCACACTGCATCATTCTAACTTTCATGGGTTTTAAAGAAATTATGTTAAGATAAAAAATCAGCAGAACCCATCCTTTGGGAATGATTATCTGCGTTACTGCGAATAGCATCAAGCGGTGCGGAGTTATGCGCGTTCGTCAGGTGGCCGGCACACTCTAGATACGCCAGCCCACTCTTGAGGCGATTCTAAATTTGTTGACAGCTTTCACAGCCTGCGCACGATCTCCGCAGCCCAGCACGTGCGTTTGTGTCACTTAGGAAGGCGAGCAAAGCACGCGCCATACGCACAAACACTCAAAATGGTACCGACCAGACTTTCTGGCGTCTCAGCTAGTCTCAACCAACGGTACTCCAAACGGTTGTTTATATCTTTACCGTCGGATGCGCTTTACGGCGCTGTCACAGCTACCGGTGCGCGCGCGTTCCATGCACGAGGGCTCATTCCGCTCCTCGTGAGGCTGAGCACGGCCGCTAGCATCACCCTCTCCCGAGCGCGGGAGAGGGTGAGCGGCTAGCGACCGTGCTCCTGCCTCATATATATATATATATATATATATATATATATATATATATATATATATATATATATATATATATATATATATATATATATATATATATATACAGGGTAGTTTTAATGCGAATAGCATTCTTTGGATACTATGTACACACCTGTATATATAATATATATATAGGGTGTGATTTATAAACTTAACAAATGTTTAATGAAAAAAGCCGTGAAAGTTGCACTTATGCCGCTTGTGAAGGTGAGTTATACGGCCAGGGGGACTGTATATATGACCGAGGCTAATCGGTAGCTAGTCAGATCAGCTAATTAATAAATTGCATTAGTTAACTTTTTCAATTAATGAGAGACACATGGTTCCAATCATGAACTTGCTCAGCGTGCATCGGAAATCCCTAAATCTCGTCTATTTCAGAAATATTTTAGAGCGCGAGTAAGCGTAGTAGTGCACCGAAGTTACCGCTCGTGGAGCAGGTACAACCAGCGCTAGAGGTTGCGATAAGGCCGCCCGCAGAGATTTTTCCGTCTCTTATCTAGCCCCAGCCTTGTACCTGCTCCGCGAGTGGTAACTTTAGAGGCACTACTACGCTTCTCTCACGCGCTCAAAGTCTTTCTGAAAATGACTGATTTAGGGGTTTTCGATGACGCTCCAACAAGTTTCAAATTGATAATTTAGTAACGGAATAATTACATATTTTCTAGAGTAATTTTAAAGTAATTCCCTTACATTTTTACGTGACAGATTCATATGCAATCCGTTGCATTTTCCAATACAGGCCCCCCCCCCTCCTTCTAAAGAGAAGGTCGTTTTCATTTTGGTAAGTTGAGCGCAGTGACACTCCAAAGGGAGGCTTGGCCCTTTTCAGTTCCGCAAAGCCTTTTTTGGCAACACCAAGCCCTTGAATCTTTTTTTTAGACCCTCACAACCAATGTCAAAAGATCCAAATAAACATTTCCACAAAAAAAAAAATTGGGGGAAGTTATGTCCGCTTTTTTAGTGTCTGTTTTTTCTTTGCGATCGAAGGCGGGGAGAGGAAGACACCAAGTGATTGTATGCCTCTTTGAGATGCTCAAGGTGGTAAGTGCACAAACAAGAATTAACAATGTCCTTCTCGGTTATAGTAACTACGACCATTTTCATAATGTCACTACACGAGACAACGCTCCGTCTACCCTAAAATCCGCTAAAAGAGATGTTATAATATGTGAAGGTGTTATTGCCACAAGCAGCCTCGTTGGTCGATGCACACTTATCATCTTCTCTTAGAAAACAGGATGTATTTTTTTCTGCTTGCTTTCACCTTATTTGACCCTGTTTTAAAAGCTACTTACTTTTTTTTTTGTAGTCCAACTTCTAGGGTTGGACCACTTTATTTGTGAATTTCAGCCAGAGTTATCTGCATCTCAGTTACCCTTTGTGAGTCAAGCTTTTTGCGAGCAGTTCGAAAATGGTAATAGTCTTTCTTCCTGTTTGCTACCAGCAGGACAATAACATCTCTGACGAATGTTTTAAAATGAGCATATTAATTGGCGACTTAGACATAAGGTTGAAATATAGAGCA
>JAZHYW010057085.1:0-15000 GCA_037355805.1 Ixodes ricinus | reverse complement strand
GATTAAACACAAATTCGGCATGACACTTCATTGGCCACAAACGACAGCAAACACGGGGTAAAGATCAGTTCAGAATGGGAGCCACTTCGCGCTGCCATACCGCGAAACGGCCAAACCGCCAGACAAAGCTGCTCACCGAAGGCCTTGGGAACGCTCAGAGCCGGTCGGGTCCTTCGGTCCCTACGGCCGCAGCGCCGCCGCGTACATCCGGGACCTTTCCGTGTCGGCGCCTGATCCCACTACTCCTTTCTAGTATGCGCCGCCTTTTCCACCGCTTGGTGGCGGGTATGTCGACGGATCATTTCTTGTTTCCGTACTTTATAAACTGCATTTGTTTCTTTTCTGATCTAAAATACTGAACAAAAACTACCTTTATAAATAATTGAAACGGTTCGCGCCGCTTATATTTTGTATTTCGACTAAAAAGAAGCTTTTAGCGGCTCTGACCAGTAGTAAGCCCAGGACCTAAGACGTCACATTACGCGCGCTTTCGGTACCGCGGGTCGCCCCCGTCGGTGGAGGAGGTTTCCGCGTCGTCCGGTTAAAATATGACGTACTGATATTTAGTTACTCTCTCCGTGCCCGCTGGCTTGCCCGAACCCCAAGAGACGTGGAAACCGCAAAAAAGGTAGACGCTTAATTATGATTGCAGGGCCCCTTTAAGGACGATGATTAGCGGAACTATGCACTATTTTAGCGTAACTTCGGACGCAGCCCAAGGGTGCTGGTGGGAGGTCTGAGCTTTGGTAGCCGCTGAGTAGCTTTGGTAGCCGCACAGTAGCAGCTTCTTGTGTCATTTCCGTGGGCGATCATTGAACGAATACTGTCACCGGAACGAGCCCGCCTTGTTCGCGAGCTTTCCTGCACTTGATCGCTCGACAAACGGTGAAAAACAAATTTATAAAAAAGAATGGCATTCCCGGATATTTCTCCGGTCGCCATAAATCTCTCTTTCACGTGGGAAGGCTCTCTGTCTTTCTCGTTTTTCTGGTAGCACTAGGTCGTAAAGCCACGAGCTGACGTTCCCCTGTATATCTATACCATAGTATGAATTGGGTTGTCTTCATCTGCAGTGCAAATACAAAAGAAAAAAAGGACTGTTCTCTCTTGGCTTGTTGGAAGCAGTCGTCAGCAGTCGTCAAATAAAGTATACGTTAATACTAATAAAATAATTCTTTGTTGGTCTAGTTAGTGATGAATGTTTTGAACCATGGTTAAAAGCGCTAAAGAGACGAACCCAAGAGAGAAGACAAACACGGACGCTACTCCCAAGTTCCAACTGTACTTAAAAAAAAAAAATACAGTTGTGTGTAGCACACGTGTGTGTCTTCTTTCTTGTGTTTGTCTTTTTAGCGATTTTAACCATGCTTCAAAGCGTTAATACTATTCACCATCACAGCCTAAAAGGGCGGCAACAGTGCTGTCACAGGGCAAGTGCCGTAGCACAACCTATGGTCCGCGTGCTCGACGTAACATGCTCCCCCATTGGTAGGACAACCCATACCGCGGAACACGTATGTCTATGCCTTCTGGATGACGTTGCAACCGCGTCTCACGTGTAACCTTTAGTACAAGCAACGTACCACCCACGCTGTTAGTTTGCAACTTCCAGGAACCACAGAAACGCATCGATCTTTCTCTGTATAGAGAGGCGCGTTTACAGTATTCCGGTACAAACCGCCATGTATGACGTTGGCAACCTTCCTCTTCCTTTCGGGTAACGAAAAAAAAATTGCTTCTCACTATCTTATGACAAGCTTGCAAGCTCTGCAGAACCCAGAGATACTGTGAATTCGATCCACCTCTGCCTGCTTTCGATCTGGATGCGCATCGTCACCGGCGTGCGGTCGTGTATATCGCGTGCTGCACGTTAAAGAGTAAGTAGTCGTACTGCACTGACTAAATTTCATATCAGCATCAACAGTGGGTAACAACGTCGCCATGCTGTATGGCGGACTAAACTCCTGCTGTATACACAACTAATGACTAATTTGTTTTTGTCTGCCAATCTTGCCCGCGCTGCAGAACCCAGGGATCCTGGGTTCAATCCCGACCCCTGACCCGTTTCGATCTGGATGAGCATCGCTCTGGCGTGCGATCTTGTATCAGTACTGCGTGATGCACGTTAAAGACGTACCAGACTAGTATAGTCGTACTAAAATGGCTAAATTTCTAATATTCAATGCGAAACAATGCCGCCATATTCTGGCAGACTAAACACCCGCTGTCTAAACAACTAAACTTGGGGACCACTTTTCCCGGCAATGAAGCCCAAGCTATGGGTATACCCGCGCGTTCGTGCACATTCAGCGCCGATCACAGCTGTGCTCGCGCGGTCTTCACTTCTTCGAAAATACCAGAAAAAGTTGTCCCCGAGCACAATTAATAATTTGTTTTTCTTTTTTAATTTCCTTGTCAAGCTTTTCTTTTCTCGTTTTGTCAGGTTGTTTTTGGTGCGTTGTACAGCGTTCAGATAAAACGCGGCTACTAAAATCACCAATCAGCGCACTCAAGTGTACCGCGAGAAACGGTAACGTGAGCGATTTTAGCAAGCGGCCTACGGAGACCTACTTCCCTTTCTAAAATATATATGCCCGGCAGGGATATAAAACAGCGGCTCCCTCGCATACGCATAACCCGAGAAGCTGCAAACGTTACTCCCCTTGCTTGAGCTTCTTATCGCTCCCGCATGTATCAAGCTGATTCCAGGAAGGAGAGAGAGAGAGAGAGAAAAAAGGGGCGAACCTTTCGCAGCGTCCGCGCCAATGTTGGACGGAACAGACAAAAAAGTATACGCTACGTTACTATAACGCGCCGCTTCACTCCATTCAGTTCAGCGCGATTTCCTTACTTTGGTTTCTCTCTTACGACCGTATTTTTTGTTTTCTTATCCTTTCTTTTTCTTACATAAACGTACGCACAGAGTGTGAGGGCCATAAACGTCGCCCTAAATTCAAGTCGACGCCACTGCGTCCACCCGGTACAGCTTGTAAAAAGCGGTCCGGAAGGGACCATAAACGTCGTGTCGCGGTCAGCATCCTAGCGATGTCGCATCGGGGCGCTGATTCATCACTTCCGTGTGTTTTTATCTATTCCTTTTTTTTATGCAACATTTGTTGTTGTTTTTCGAGTGGCAGAGTCAACTGCATTCGGTCACGTGCTCATTCCTCCAACACGCGTGTGTGAAAGAGGTAGTTACGTTCGGGGCACGACGACGACGACTGTTTCCATAAATAGTGTAAAAGACAAATTTGGGACTATTTTCGCGCGCCAAATCAACGAAGGACATTTTGGCACGCCCCTGCGGGGACTGAGGGTTGAATTTCGACCATCAGGGGATTTTTCCACGTGCAACCGACATCTCGGTTACACGGCGCCTTGTCCGTAGAAAGCCGCCGTCAGATTGCGGGCAACTTGGCCGGGGCCTTCGAAACTGCCACTAGGGGATTGCCATAAATAGTGCGGAGGTGGGGGTTTTCTTCCCTGCCTTACTCACTGAACGACCCTACCCCATCCCAGTGGATCAACATTTCTCTAGGAAAAGTGAGTAAATCTGATGCGTATACTATTGTCCACCCTAGAGCCCCTAAATGAGCTACGCTTTGAGTATCGGCACTCTGTTGCCCCGATATTGTTGTGGGCGCCGCCATCTTGATACTTAGTAGAGAGCAGACGCAACTGCCGATCGTCACGATTGAAAAGTGTGACTTCCTCAGCATTAGATTCGGTCTTAGGACGTTCACGTAATATTGCTTCGCTCTGTCGAGAACTGCTTAAACATGTGTGGGAGACGGAAAAGCGTTTCCTATGATTTTCAGGTAAAGCTTCAGATAGCTGGCAACCCTGATTTTAAGCACCCAGATGGATAAGTGCCGTTACTCTGAAGCGTAGCGTGTTTAATGGCTCTAGTCCACCCTATAGAGTCCCTGAGAGGATAAGAAAAGCTGGGAGGTCTCTCATTTGACCCGCCACCAGCGCCAGCTCCTTACCTTCGAGAATAGTGTACGGAATATCGTGAGCTTTGAGGGCGCACGCGCAGCCAAAGCACGACGGAAGGCAACAAGCGCGAACCGGAGGCTGGACCTTCCTCTAGGATAAGTTACAATTGTGCATTATAACACGAAAAACGTGCTTACCGGATTTATGTAGTGCCCTCCGAATCAATGTACCGTGATTAACAAGAAAAAATAATAATATATAAGAAATACGAAAGTAGAAAACAAAGAGTAGAGTAAAAAAAGAATAAATACAGAAAAACGCTGAAAGAAACGAGGTTATACCGAGAGAAATCACAACCAGAAACATTAAATATTTCATATCCGTTTCAGCTGCCTCTCCGATCCTGCTAACTCCTGCAACCAAAACCAGAAAAAAGAAAAAAAAAATATATATATTGAACGAAGAGACAAACCAAAGCATTTCTTCGGGCCAAGCAACAGACACGCACAGACGAGAGCACGACTTTTGGGCGCCCGCGCACGCCCGCGGCACGATCGAATGGATGAGTGCATACGCCCACAAAACCGCACCACCGAAATAAACAAATAAATAAATACACGAATAAAACTGGTTTTTTAATATCTCTCTTTTTTTTTTCTCAGCTGTTATCATTTATTTATTCTTTTTCCAACGGCGTGCACGCTACCACGCTCTCTGTTTTCCGGATGGCCATAAACTCTCGGTGGGGTCGTGAAAGCAAAATCGGCGCGGCGGAGCCGGAACCGAAGAATGCCACTTGACGTCAGGAGAGAAGCGCGCGCGATTAAGGCTTGTGCCACAACGGCCGACCGGACTCGCCCACCGACCAGAGATAATCGAAGATAAAAACGTAAACACGACGACGCGACGTCGGAAAACATCGGTAGAAACTGGTCCCCGTCTCGGGGTGTAGATCCCCCCTCGGCTACTAGCCACCCACAGATATTCCTTTCGAAATGTGCGGGCGCGCTCTCTTCCTGCTCGTCCTCCTCGATGTCCGTGCACCCGTCTCCCTCCAGCCCCACCCTCCTCTCCCGTCTTTTACAGCCTCGTTTTAAAGTATATAAAGAGCTCATAGACGACTGATAAGTCGTCAAAGCTGCCGGTCTCTTGGACAGCGTTCCACGGGAGACATCGTATACGTTAAAACCGAACGCGCAGTTAACGTCCAACTAAGAGATCGCTCATTAAAGTAACGACTGATAACGCGAAGAAAACCTACAAAATGTTTTCAACGGGTGGGATCATGGGTGGGATCGGAAGGAGATCGAGCTGAAAAGTTTGCGTTTCTGGAGCGTGGACGAATGTTGCCAGTAAAACTAACGCGTACATATAATACACGTATAATACACACAGAAAAAGGCTAAGTTCACTTTTCCAAATACGTGAAACGTCGCTCTCATATTTACGCGCACGCATATAAAAAAAAGAGAGAAAAGAAGCATGCGCAAGTAAGCATTTTGTTTCGCCAAGCACCAGGCACACACAAACACGTGCCACTTGTTAACTTACTCCTTAGCTCACGAAAAAGCAAGATGCTGAGATAACCAATCCGAGAAATTAAACGCGCGCTCTCCTCCGATGCCGCGCGCGCTTCGCTTATAGTTGGTGTAAGCGAAACATGACGTGGTCCGTGTAATTTGGTTATGCAAATGTACGCACTGCAGCGAGTGAGCTCGCAATTTCGGGCGGACGCCGTCCACATCAGAGGCAAGCAAATATCGGACCTCGGAAATTCAAGGGAGCTAAGAAGAAGAGAAAGGAAAAAGCGGAAGAATTTATAAGCTCCCTTTCCGTCCATCCCGGGGCGAAAAGAAGATTGCGGGGAGGAAGGAAATCTCCCGCTAATTGCTTCGCCAACATGAAGCACTCGAGCGCAGCTCGGACGGGGCATTGCCGCGGACTTTGAAGAAACCCGGTTTGAATACTGTATAGGGTGCGTAGAATGAGAGAGGGGAGGGGACCTTCCTGCTTTCTTAGGAAGTAAATGAAACGTTGACTGACACCAGCGTTCCATAAAGAAAAAAAAAGAAGAAAATCAGGTCGCACATTAGAAAGAAAGAAAGAAGGAGAGCCGCAAAAGGAGCCAGCGAGATTGAAGCCGACGTATAACGAAGTTAGGCGCCGCATTAAGCGCAGCTCCACGTCAGGCCCTCTTTCATTCGATTGCCGGGGAAACGAGCGCACCGCACCGTGACGCGTGCTACGAGACACGGACGTCGGGGAAGTCGCCGGATTTATATGGGCGGAAGTGTCCAATGTGTCCGAAGGAGGGGTGAATGAAAACGAATGATATTTGTCGAAGCTGGTAAAGCTGCAGATTGTTGCTTGCTCCTATATCGTCGCTGGCGGCTCCAAGATACACTATAAAACGTTCTTTGTTTCTTGGAGAGTTCTCGGCGGAGACAAATACGAAGAGAAAGAGATTAGAGAAAAGCGTCTGGCAGGCGTTATTCTTAGAGTTTGGGCATACGGCGCGTGCTTGGCCACGAAGACGCGCGCGTTTGGGCTATGGTGATTGCACGCTTGTGGATTATTTCATAAACGTTGGAAAGGCGTATAGTAGACACAATTCTTTTCAGAAATCGCTGCGCTGACAAGAGAAAAAAGAAAAGAAAAAAATCCTTTTTTTGACAGCGATAACATAAGATAAAAGTGACGTTATACAGTTCCGACTATGACGTCACTCTCAAGGTGCCTGTATGATACGAAGGCGCGCGTTTCCTTGCTCGCGCACGACGCAACGGACGCACGGAATACCTAGCGTATATGTGGAGCAGAAAACAACCTGCATAGAATTATAGCTTGTACGTATCGTTTTGAGCACCCCCGTTACGTCTTCCTAGGCCAAAACGAAACTTCTCATAATTACCGCAGTGTCGGTTTCAAAAGAACAGCTAGAACGCAATCCCGGAATACTGATGAACAAGCCGCAAAGTTGACAAAGAGACATGACATTACACATTAGCTCAATCCTATCACCCTCAAACCGTTAACGTCTATAACTGGATTTCTAAAACGTAGCCGTCAGTACGTATACTGTCAATCAATGCGCGAGACGAAAAAAAAATCAGGAATAACAGTTAGTTTTAAATCTGAACTATACTCACGGATAGCCAATAAAAACTCGGTGATCACTAGTTTCAAGCATCTAATGATCAATGTACAGCCAATGAGACGGCGACGTTAGCCGATATAGCAACGTCGGATAACGATAAGCAAAACGCATCAACATACTAAGACACGCCCGACGTTTCTGCAGCCGGGGCTGCCACCGTAGTTTACTGCCGCACACCTTAGCGGACCTCGAAAAATATTCCCTCGTATAGCTCACGTGCCGCCCTCGGAGTTTCACAGTTCCCGAAATTGCTCGAGCAGAATCGAAAAAATAAATAAATATGTATTTTAAATTACGGAACGTGTCAAAAGTACAATCCGCGGGTTTAAAGGCTTCGAATCGGAGAGCCGTCTCGAGCCTCCAATCCAGGTGTCGATCTTCCGCAAAAGTAACAAACCCTCTCTCTCATAAAAAAAATAAAAATAAAAATACATTTCCGCGCGTATATGGGACGAAGAAACCAAAGTTATTACGACTTTTTCCTGCAGTCATCGTTGCCAAAAAAAGAAAAAAATAAGGCATAGCTTTTTGTTTTGTTTTTAGGAGTGCGTTGTTTTATTTTTCCTTTCACTTCACCTTTTTATCGTTGGTTTATTTTTCTACCTTTTTTCTGGATTAGGAGGTAAGTTTCAACGATTTCGCAAAAACAACTATTTTTGTTGTTTCTTCAGGGCAAGGGATATCCCTAGAGTGTACCTCCCCCTCAAACCCATTCCATATGGTTTTTTTGTTTTGTTTCCTAGTCAAGCAAGGAAAAAACACTCCTTTAAGGCAAGCGTCAAAGTTAGTTCACTGGTAAAGTACCCTACGGGAAAGGAAACGGCGCTACGAGATCCGCGAATCCTTTTCGACCCACGGTGACAGGTCGGTACGGTAGACACCGGCTTTTCGAAACGTACTTATACCTTTTTCACTCTTCGCTTCTTCATCTCGAAGATATATCCCTGTGTCGCCGCAGAGATCTTCCTCTCCTGTAAAAGCTTTATCCTCCTGCAGCGGTAATCAAAACCTCCAGAAAGTTATACCCCTTATCCTTTCCCTGATTCCTCTTCTTTTATGGTTTTGTTAGTAAAATATTAAAAAAGTGTGAGCAGGGAACTTTTTCATTCTTGGACGAACTTAGATGGTATGAAACGTCAGAGCCCTGCAACACCGACCTCTCAACATCTACACTCAACAATCGACAGGTTAATTAGGGTCAATGGCGGAACAATTATAGAAGCGCTGGTCGTCATTTTCTGTTGATCTGTGCCCGTCTTTCAAGACACTGTGTGTATGTATTCCTGTGCCACAGCTGTACGTGTGCGTATACCACATCAAGCTCACGTGCTCATCACTAGGCATGTCCTCCACCAATCGTGCCCCTCGTTACCACTAAGATATCCATATGAGGTTGCATAATCGCCCGATCAGACCAAGGAAGAACACTTCGCGCAGACCAAGCGCAGTCATGATCAGTGACGCAATGTCGTTCTCAAGACGACGGCGACCACGGAAACATTTATACTGTTTACCAATAGGCGAAGCTTACGTGATAACTTTTGACAGTGCACATTGCCTGAAACTGAAACAAATGGACAGTACCGACAAGTGCCCACAGTTTGCGCGTGAAACTAGCTGAAACATCACAACAGCGCAACCGTCGCTGTGCTAGGGAAGTCAACGACTTGAGTTGATCCACTATGATCTAGCGCGACAACCAGAGCAGCTCTAATAATGCGCGTGCATAAACTTTCCAGTAAAGGCACTCAGGTAGTCGATCGCTGCAATTTGCAAAGGGATCTCAGCGAATCAAGACTCAAGTGCGTTTTCATTAAGAAGAGGTAGAGTCTACGATATGAGAATAAGCACCACACCTCATTTCGAAAGCTCAAGTTATACTCACTATCACATTCCCAGTGACGGACGCGGCATTTAACCTTTTGTAGCTGGTTCTGTAGCAGGCAAAACATTGATTTAGATCAGTAACTCCTCTTTTCGGACTAGATGTCAGCATCTGTTAGCACATCACTTGAAAATGAAAACAAGTAATTGCATCGCTAAATCGAGTTCATCTTTGATATTGACTGAGGGTTCCTCTTTCATACTGGAGCATATTACTTATTACATTTTGTAACAATAATAGATAGGGCGCCAAAGAACAGATATTACTTTTTAGAAATAAGGTTCTAGTCAGGTAAGGTCCCATTTGTAATGTGCATTAAAATTGATGAAAAAATGAGTGATAGCGCAACACTTCACTTAGGATAAAGCTTCTCTCCCTCGCACTTTACAGCCGGTAGTTTATTTAGCCTGTATATGTAAGTTCCGTGAAATGCCTGCAAGATCCAGCTGGTATATCAACAAAGATGCGTACCCGAAGTTTTATGACCCTAGCAAACTTAAGACTTTGATATTATGAACTGACAAGACAACCACCCCAAATATTATGAAAGCCTACACTCGTGCAAGTGTCACTGCTCATTCGCGGCGTTGGAAGCGGATTGAAGTCAAAGTTTGCTGTTTTCTTTCGATCGACAGTCCTACGGGAAGAACTGTGACTACCATATATGCAAATATAAAAGCGCTTTTTTTTTTTGTGTGTGGGGGGGGGGGGGACGCAGATTTTTAGTTATAGAGATTAATCTACAACCGAGACAACAACAACCAAAAAAGTAGACCTGGCATAGTTACTGAGCATAATTACTGAGCCTATCGCGCTAACCCGGGCGCTCGCCCATGACAGACGCTGCACCTAATGCTCCGGTGCAAAGCGGTGAAGCTCGACACGCGCGCGCTGGTGAGAGGCGGCACGGAGGCGTGCGGCAGACACAATAATTAAGTGATCTCATCGCGAGTACAATACCCTGGTTCTGTCTTATCCCACTAGCCGCCATCACTACAATGTGGCAACATTTTCTCGCAACTTTTAGCTAATCACATCGCCGACATAGTGTGAAAATTTTAGACGACGTCGAAGATCAATCCGCCAGCACATTAAACAACCGGCGCGGTGGACGAGCAATCCCAATACTTCGTTTCACCTTAATTTAATGCACAGCCGCTGCTACGAACCAAGGGGACCAACCAGCGTCAAAGCGTCACATCGTGGCAATATCGTCCATCTTCCTGCGCGTGCTCTTTCATCGACTAAACGAATTATGTGCCGCGAATGTGCCGTGACTTGCGCTTTTAGTATGTGGTTGTGGATGTATGTGTTCGAGTGTTCGACTACTCTGACCTAAGATAAAACGAAACTATACGGTGAGTAGAGACGCTCCGAGATACATATTTGTATCATTTTCCTTTCCTCCTACCCGCCTACCTCCTACATTTCCTAAAGATTAGACTCGACCAATAATATATATATATTTTTTTGCTTTGCCTATTTTGGCGATAATGTGGCGCAATACTTAGCAAAAAAAAATGGCACTTCGCCGCAAGACGTAGCAGACTTCTGTTCACGGCGCAATCTGTGCGCAAATGGCTGCTGACACTTCTATCACCGCATCCCGGACCGGTCATTTCATAGTCGCTGACAAGGCGAGAAGGGAAGGGAGGAGCTTCTGCCTCAGCGCGAGCTTCGTATACCTTCGACGACGCTTCGGCGCCTTGTGCACTTCAGGCGCGCACGCACAGCCAAAGCACGGCGGAAGGCCCGAAGCGCGGGCTGCAGGAAGCCGCGCCGTTCTCACTCTGCCAGTGAGTCTTGGGGAAAACGTATCTTCGGCGTCGTCGCCATCGCAACTCTCCGCAGTGCCTCTAGCAACCCCGAGAAGCGAACACAAGCGTCGCTGCGGTCGCCGCGCCCTGATTGGGTGAGGTGTACCGTGACGTCAGGAAGAGGACTCCGCTCCGCGATCTCGCATCGGCTCGCTTCCCAGCACCGGTTTCCTGGTTTGGCGTTGTGTGCCGCAAGCTCTTCGAGGAGCTGGACCTCGTTTACCCGGTGTACAAGACGTTGAGTTAGGCCGATATAGACGTGCTTCCGTACATTTTATAAGCCTGCTTGTCCCTTTTACCTTTAAAATTGGGTTACAAATCCCGAAAGCTATCGGCGGAGGCGATTCCGCCGATGAACCTCCCCGTCCGTCCACACGACACAAGGCAATCTTGCGAGGAGTCGGTGAAGCGGTGGCGCAAGTGTTTTAGACGCTGGAATTCTGTTCCTTGCATGTTCATGATTTAGGACGATATTACATCCCGCTTTCAAGGCATTTGAAGTGGCATTTATATCATGCATGGGCCTTTGGGTGGTCGGCAAATTAGCTCGCGACCCCGACTCTGCGCTGCCACTCTGCATGCGTTGGTTCGCAGATGTTTTAAAGGCCCTGCGTCTGATAATCTTTGAAGTGCTCGTGGAACAGGGTTGTTTTACATAAACGTAGCTTCTTCGTGAATTAATTATATAGTTTATACACCTATGCAGGCATATTTCTTAGTAGATGCACAATTACTGGAAATTAGTTTGTATGGTAGCAGTAAAAACGGCCGAATTGCCCCCAGTTGCCTGTATGATATGTATTGAACTGCCCAAAATATGCACAGCAATAGTACCGTAATTTGGAATGTTTATACTTTTTCCTGACATTCTTTATTCCAGCCTTGGGTATTCGGAAAATACACCGTTTAGTTTGAATTGTCATTTATTTCCAATTAAAAGAGACACTGCTGCAGGTCCCCAAAAGCTTCCTCAGCCTCCAAACTCCCTACAGCTGGACTCTCTGACAACAGAGGAAAACAGGCGTAAAAGCAAGCATTCGAACGTCTGTCCAGTGGTAGATGCAGCACTAGTAGCAGAAAACGTGGAACCTGTGAAGGGTGACAGTCTGCGTGAGAAAAACTTCTGGTATTTTAGCTTCAGGACAATTCGATTTAAGTAAAATCTCAATTTTAGGGCTTAAGGACTAATAACGGGCTAGACACCTTCGCTTACGTTTGTTATACATTACTTGAGGGTTGATATAAACAAGTCCACAGATACCACCCGTGTAGTTTATTGAAATACTATCCGAATCCAGCAAAGGTCAAATGCGAGCAATGTATATAATAAATGTTCCTTGTTTTTTTTACTTTGCCCCTGCACTTGGGCTGTCTTACTTGTGATTCTCTCCCCATGGCCCAGACTGTATTTAGCATGTTGCTCGAGCAGCATGCAGCTTTTCTGCTTCGGCGATCTTGTTTAAAAACACGGATACAAAAAAAATAGTATACATAACCTGCCAATTCATTCAGACCATCAGCAGCATTTATTGTGTGAGATGTAAATCTATAGTGATGCTCCTGCAATTGTGGCCATATTTTTTTATTTTCATATACCAGCTGTGATTCATGCGTTGCCTGCCCTGTCAACCATGCTTAAAATGTTGGTTGAAGTTTCGCCTGCAGCTACAGGCCATACCTCAATAAAGCCACATATAAAAATTTTCACTTCTTACGAAAAACACGCCAAAAAAATTAAATAGAAACGAGCGCGCCGACAGCTATAGCGTCGTCACAGCCTCCACAGGGCGAGCGGGCGAGTCGGAGAAAAATTCTCTCCTCGCCGTGACGTCACCCCGGTTCGCCGTAAGGGGGCGCCACGCGAACTTCTCGGGGCTAATACACGCGCACTCGACTCAAAAAAGCGTATAGAAGAAAAAAAGAAAAAAAAAGTACGTTTGCTCCCGGAACGTTACTAACTCTTCGCACGTTGAATTAAGATATATGTAAGTTAATATTGGATTATATTTGTGGTACCTTACTAAGACGTACTCGTCTCAAACGCCAAAAGTATCGTTTCTTCCTTCGATATCCAAAAACTTGTAACAACTATTTCCCGCAGCGCACAAATAATGCTAAAAACTTTTTTTTTTCTTTATGCCTTAACGAGGACAGAGGGTAAACAACTTTCCTGCGCTTACCAGCCAACAAAATGCTGAGTCACTGTCACTGAGGCGTCTGCCATTTTGCGGAAGAGAGCGACTGCGCATGTTCAAACCGCGTTCCACAGCCCACTGGACAAAGATGGCGTCGCGCACGAGGCGATTAATGGAACGGTTCAATTGCCGACTCGGACTTTCTTGAGCTGTGCATTGGCGGAACGGCAAGCGTCGTCCACGATGCAGTTGGCAGCACGCTTCCGCGAGTGACCGAAACCACACACCGCTCCACACTATACTTCGTTTCAGCTTGGGTCCAGACGCAGCCGATGCTACAAGCACGAGCGTGTGGCACTGAACAGTGCCTGTACCGCACGAGCGCGCGTACTTGGCAGGGACGCTGGAAGCCCGGGAGCTCGCGCTTGTAGCAGTATCGGCTGCGTCTGGACCCAAGCTGAAACGAAGTATAGGGTGCCTTCATGCCCGCTTTGCTTAGGGTGGAGCAACGTTACTAGAACTCTCAGTTGGGAAGCTCACCGTTGAAACCTGGGCCGCTGGCGTCCACCGAGACCGAGCTAAATGCGACAACAGCGCCACTCTGAATCATTTGTCTTAACTAAAAGCCCCTTGAGCTTTGTCCGGCATGTTTTTGCGTAAAAACCAACGAAAAAAGCTCTTGCTGTAGTAATGTTTTTTAGAGATTAGCACAAAACAGGGGGCGCGTGTTGTTTTTAAAATCTTTAGTCTGGAAGTTTCGGCAGTACAATTAATATCGTTTTTTATACAAGCACCGCCTCAGCGAAGGTGATTTCAGGTAGCGCGTCCTGAGCTGGAAGCGCGCATATTAGCCATGTAGCAATCGGCGGCGCGTCCGCCTGGGAGACGGGGGCGGTACCTCGGAAGCCCTTCCGCGGCATCTGTTCCCTTATCCGAAATGGCCGATTACAATCAAAAGGAAGTCACGTGCAGTTCCTCGACTCGGCCGCTGCGGGAGAGATTGGCGGCGTTGTAGTGATCGCCATTGGCTCGGTTCTCGTGGACGGATCGGTGCCACTTTCAGAGCAGCCTTTATGGCAGTTTCCCAGCTGAGTGGTTCTAGTAACGTTGGAAGGTGGAGACATCCGGCCATTTTGTCTCACGCGTTTATTTTACTGCTTTTGATTCAAAGCGCGTGAAAGAGCGCGGTCCCTGCGCGCGTCTGTGTCGCTGACTGTGCTTATAGCGACATTTTGTTTTCGTAGATTTCTTTTTGTATCTCACACGTGAGCGCGTGCTGTCGGCATCGGGTACTACAAAGGTGGCATCACCCTAAACAGAGGGACATGAGGCACCCCACTCCACACTCGAGAGCATTGAAACGCAAATGTCCGAACGGGTCTCGGTGTCGGAAACTTGCAGCACGAGCTTTCGCTTCCTTCTCACACTTGCATATGTTTTTTTTTTTTTTTATAAAATCTCTCGGGCAAAAAAAAAAAAAATATTGCGAAACGTTCGGTGTGTCTGCGTATGTGTGTCTGTGGGGGAAAAGGGGGGGGGGGGGTCTCGTGTTTGAACACCCGCCCAGTTACGCAAGTGACACACAGCGTCATCTCACCTTCCCTTCATTTCTTTCTTTTTGTTTAATTCTGTTTTATGTACTAAAATCTCCCCTATTTCTGTATAAACTGAGCTACGCGGAAAACCGAAATCATAAATGAGGGATCATATCGTTCTCGACAAGTTCACTGGGTCTTGTTATAACATGCCCAAATAAAAACTAAACGCACAGACACACACACACATATGCGCGCACACACACACACACACACACACACACACACACACACAACACACACACACGCGCGCGCACACACGCACGCACACGCACAAAAGAGCGGCCATCAATCGTGCTTCGCGCCCATTCTACCCGTTCCGCCCGCAGGCAGCGCCCAAGCTCTTTCGGTCGAAATTCTCTATTTTACTCGATCAGCGGCGCACGAAATCTCGTTTAAAGCCTTCAAGGTGCAATCGTCTATAATTGAACAAGCCGCGCTTAGATCAGTACAGACGTCGCGAGTGCAGCTC
>JAZHYW010057081.1:0-14111 GCA_037355805.1 Ixodes ricinus | reverse complement strand
CCAGTCCTTTCCAGTTCCACTTCTTTCTAGATGTCAAACGTTTACCAGGTCGCCTATGTCCTCACTTATTTTTATGAACAAGTTGTAATCTTATTTCGCAGATGTTGGTGTGCACAAGTTTGTAAAACGCAGTGCGATCCTCCTCGTGGTTTTTCTGATGACAAGCTTGCGCGCGTCCGAGATACTATATATATATATATATATATATATATATATATATATATATATATATATATATATATATATATATATATATATATATATATATATATATATATATTTGTTTAGAGTTTGCAATTTTTTTCAAATGATTTTGAGATTCATTGCGACATACCAAACTCCATGAAAATAAGGAGGTTCCTATTATACGCTATGGGATTCATTACAGAAGAAACTAAAGAAGGGCATTTAAGTACCCAAGAGAAAGAATGTGGATTAAATAACATCCAATGAAAACGTTCGATCTAAATTTCGATTAAATGATGCCCATATTCAGCGCTAGCAGAAAGATACCCGCCTATTGTGACAGCCTGTTAGGAAGGTAGACTCAAATGATCAAAATCGGAGCTCATAATAGGCGCGGTTTTACCGTCCTCCGGGAACGAGCCTTCACTTCGCTCAGAGTTTAAGTGATTTCCTTATTAAATTACACGTTGACTCAAAAAAGGTAATAATTGCAGGCGACTTCAGTGTTATGGAGGTCGACTGGAATTCTTCACTACCAGGAACTCGCGATGTTTTACTCTCTTCTGCGTTGATAGACATGTCTTTATCACATTGTCTGACGCAAGTCGTTAAAGAGTTCACCAGAATCCTAGGAAATAGCAGATCTATATTGGATCTGTTTTTCTTAAGTAATAGTATGATGCTATATCCTTACGAATGTAGAGTCCTGTCAGGAATATCTGATCATCTCATGGTTGTTTTATCACTTTATTTAAATGATCACCCTTCAGCGCTCTACGAAGTTACTGCCTATAAAGGTTTCAGTCATGCAGATGACGTAGCTATTTTAAATATGTGTAGTTCATATGATGCATTTTACCAGTGCAATCTTGATCGTAAACTAAACATCAATCAACTCTGGCAAAAGTTCGAAGACCTAGCTACGCATTGCATTGCTGAAACTGTCCCGGAAAAAGGTGAAAAGGAACCGCACCAATAATCGTGGATTACTAGAGACGTAATACATCAAAAAACGTAAAGTTTTAAGGTGTCGGTTGCAAGTGCGGAAATCGCATGGCAAATGTAGTGGTGCGTGACAAGTTGCGGTGCCTAAGCACAGATCTTAGATCAATGATAAAAAAAAAAGCCAGAGCACTATTATGTTAACGTACCCATGACAGGCTTCACTACAGCACTCTACCTAAAAGTTTTGGAAGCATCTTTCACCTCGAAAACCTGACGTGACAAACTTTGTAACAGATGACCGGGTTGTTTTAGAAATGTTTTTAAAAGCTTTTTTTCTACCGGTTTTTCTTGTGATGACGGCACACTACCCGAGTGTGATGAATTCGTCATGTCATACAGCAATTCCTGGTGTATTGTTATCTCAGGAGGAATTTTTCGTTGCTTCTCTGATATAGACCCTTCGAGGGCAGGAAGATCGGACCAAATTCCAAATGCATTTTTAAAAAGGTATGCTGAAGGGTCGTCCGAATATTTATCCCTTATCTTTCAGAAATCGCTTGGTAGTTCTTCGGTCCCAAACGACTGGAAATTGGGTAACGTAATTCCAATATTTAAGGAGGGTAATTCATGTTCCCCGGCCAATTATCGCCCCATTTTCTTAACATCAACATGCTGTAAAATAATTGAGCACATCATCTCCAAGCATATTCATACATTCTTAGCTGAGCACGGCTTACCAGACAGCTGCTAACATGGATTCCGAAAGGGGCTTTCTACTGTTATGCAACTGATGGAAATTATGCATTTATTTTCGAAAATTTTAAATAGTAGAGGCCAGGTCGATGTTATTTTATTTTTTTAAAGGCCTTTGATAAGGTGAATTACAGAAAGTTAATGTGCAAGATAAGACCCATGCTAAAGAACGAAACTCTGTCGGGATGGATAGGGTCATTTTTTTCGATTGAAAGCAGTTTGTTAGCATTGAAGATAACTACTCGGATCTTTGCGCTATTACTTCTGCTGTGCCACAAGGCTCAGTTCTGGGGCCGTTTTTTTTCTTCTTATGGTTTATGGACGATCTGGTTAAAGACATGTCGGTGCACGCGAGCCTTTTGCAGTTGACTATTTTGTACACTAAGGTAACAACTATGTCTGACCAAAGTAACTTAAGCGCGAACCTTCCTGCATAGGGTTACGGAATGGTGCACGAAGTGGCAAATGTCTCTGAATATAGGAAAAACCGTTTGTATGTCCATCACACATAAATTAAATCCCTAGTTTATCCGTACAGCCTTGATGGTGTCCTCTTAGAAAAGGTAGACAATTATAAATACCTCCGGTGTTACTACATCGAGTGATCTTCGATGGAACATGTGCATATGCTGACTAACATTTGTTAAAAAAAGCTAATACGCGACTAGCATTTCTCACTGACTGGTCACTTGAAACTAGCATCGACAGAGTCTAGACTGCTCGGCTCACAAAACGCTTCGGTTCGTCCCCTAGCTTCAATACGTGCCGTCAAGACGCGTATGGGACCCTCGCATGAAAAGCCAAATCCTTGACCTAGAAAGTGTACAGCGACTGGCCCTGCGTTTTATTTATTCTAGATATCGCAGATTAGATTCGCCGACAGAGCTTGTATGCGCTGTGTAACCTTCCGTTGCTTCAGGCTAGACGTGAAAATAAACGCTTGAAGCTTTTTTCATGATACTTTCTGGTTCATTGCTCATTGACCAATTCACGTTACCTAACCCTTCATCAATCCCGCATCACTCGTAACAAACATTCGCGTCACTAACAAAAGTTTTCGTTCATTAAAGATTGTTTTCAGTGTTCCTTTTTCCTCGTATCGGTGCGGGAGTGGAATCTGTTGCCAGAACATGTTGTTTCTTCCACTGATCTTGAATTATTCCTTTTCCAGCTGGACGCAACCTAACTATTGTATATTCTTGATTTGCATTGTTTTTTTGTGTGTTCTTGCATTGTGCTTCGTTGCCGAGTTGCTTTACCTGTCGCTTTTACAGGTGTAACTCGTTGCAATCGGGACTGATAGTATATCAAATAAATAAATAAAAAAAGTAAACAAAACCAACTAAAACGCCCCCCCGCCCAGAAAAAGATTCTGGCGCCGCCCCTGGGGTGCCACCCCCAAGGGCAGGGCTTCTGACTCTGTTGTCCCTGGGTTGCACAACAGCTGCTCTTAGGGGTCACAACCCTGCTCCAGGGGCAGGGTTGTGACTCTGTTGTCCCTGGGGTGCACAACAGCTGCCCCTTGGGGTCTCAACCCTGCTCCAGGGGCAGGGTTGCGGCCCAGAGGCAGCTTTTGTTGAAGCACAAAAGAGGTGGCGGACGCGTGATTTTCTTGTGTAAGGACAGAGGAGCTGGCAGCTCTCTAGACGTTTGATTTGTGAGCGTTAAAAAGAAACACAGAAAAAACACCGGTTTAATTCGTAATATACACGTCGCAAAAAAAAAATATAAATAAATAAAACGCGGATATATTGAGCACTACAAAAGAGCGAAGAGGTCAAGCGATACTTTTTCCTTTTTTCTCTCCTTTGTTCGGTGTACGAACTACAGGCGCACTGCACGCGGCCTTTGTTTTCGTGAAACTCGCCAAATCACGCTACGTCGTGTCAGTTTTTTTTTTCTCGTTTTGCTAACGAGTTATGCGGCTCGCGAATTCTGCGGGCGGAGATGTTTATATAGCTTGTTTGTCACGATAAGTCGGATAATTAAATAACATCTGTTAACTATATATCTATGAGTAGTGAAAATAAACATATGGTTTTAATTAGGAACTTTCTGAGCATCATCGAAAACGACTGAATCTGATAAATTTTAGGATATTAAAACGCGCAATAATGGTCATCTATTTTTTTTTGCACCACTAGCCTTGCATTTGTTTTGCGCCAGTGGTAACTTTAGTGACTGCCGTGCTCCTCACGCACTCTAAGTCTTGCTAAACCTTACTGAGTTAGTGGTTTTGAATGAGGCTCAGCAAGCTTCTAATTGGAACCATATGTTTAATTTCACCAGTTGAAAAGTTAATCGACAGATTTTAGTTAATTATCAACTTTTGTGCGATTAAGCCTTTCGGGACGATGAATTGTGTCTCCCGTTATCTGGTCAATTTTATGTGTACTTTCACTCTTCCCTATACTTTTCCTCAATTTTCTAACCTCCTCCTTTGTAGTGGTAATCTTTTTTGCCCTCGCTGTGGGTAGTCATTTAGTTGACTGTCATCCCAACAGCGCCGCGACTCAAAAGCCCCCGCGCACATTTTTGCGCCTACCTTTGTCGATCGCGGAGCTTCGATTAGTTACTCTAGTGTGGCCGATTACACTTCACCGCCTCGCGGTCAGGGATTTCCTGGGCCCCCCTGAGAGGGAGTTTGGGACCCCCTAGTTTTCTGGACACCCCCCCCCCTTAGAATCTAAAAAAAAAAAGAAAAAAGAAAAGGAAAAAAAATAAAATTCTTTTTTTTCAGGTTAAGTGAAAAGCACCACCTCTCAGGTGTATATATAGAGAAGAAAGGAAACATACATTACGGGCATGAGCTTCATTTGGTTAATAGACGTCTGCCATTTAGCTTCAGTGGACTAAAAAAAGAAGCAGTTTTATATTTTTATCTAGCCTCGCTCTCGCATCGCCTCCCCCCACCCCCGAGCCGTTGGGACACCCCACGCCAGTTAAGAATCCCGGAAACCCCTGCTCGCGGTGGAGATGGCCACTGAAGCTGCAACATGCGGACAACCACGGGGTCTAGTCTGGACCCTTGTCGAAAAGCACGTCGGCGAGGAATTCCGGCGACTGTGATTGGCCATTGATGCGCACGCCTGACCTCGTGGCACCGGCCAATCACGGCCGCCGAATTCCTCTCTGACTTTTTCGCCAAGTGTCCACGATTAAGCGCGAAACACATGCGCGTCAGCTGTCGGTCCGGCGTGCGAACTGTCGGGAAGATGGCTGCTCCGAATCGCCGCACCACGGACGGTTCGCGACACATAGTTTCTGACGGTCGTTGCGTCGCTCCGATTCAGCTCCGCCCGGTTTCGGGTATCCCTCTACCGAATGGATGGATGAATGCTAATGGCGATATTTATGCCGGGCGGTAGCTCGTGCACCTAGCCTATAAAAATAATGCTACCCTCGCGTTCTTGGTTTTCTGACATTAAAGCAAACGATAATATTTTTTAGTACATTCTATTAAAGTGTGCGTGGTAAAGATTTTCCGTGAGGTTACTTTTCTGCTCAGCATCACTTAATCGCGATGGACCGCAGCGGACCTTAGGAGCCATTCCAGCGAAGCGGGCTACTGCGTACCGCTCGTGACTGCCGCGCATTGCTGCGTCTCCGAAGTTCACGTCGACTCCGACATTAGGATGGCTCGTAGCGTTCACTGCTGCTCCATCGTAAGCTGACAACGGGGTACATTCGAGTTTGCGGCCTCGATCGGTCCCAGAACGGCCGGCTTGCCGAGGCGCGTGAGATCAGCAGCTTGTTGTTGGTGCGCGGGAAAACTCGATGGCGTCCATTTCATTCACAACGACGACTCGCGTCACGTCGACGCACCGCCTGCACAGCCACTATGTGTCTGTATCGGATGGAGACGCTTCCCGAGCTGCCCGAACCACGAAGCGCCTCCTCACACGATCGGTCCCATGCCACGTAGGCAACATGACCCTTCGTGCCATCGTGCTGATTGGCTGCGGCCACCCGCAATCGCACAGCCACGTGCGGCGATATCGAGCAAGTTGGACACTGCTCCCGGCGCCGGACGGAGGTACCGTCCGAGCTGCTCCGCTGCGACGAAAACCCTCGCCCTCCGGACCGTCGTTCCGGCGGTTCGCACGCCGAGATCGGACAGTTTGGACGCGCATGTGTCTCGCGCTTTAGGGTGCCTACATGAGCGGCGGAAACATGTAGGCACCCTAGGTCCAGATAGAGTTCCTGGTCCAAGGCCTTGTGCCACCAGAGTGCCCGCGAGACAACACACAATCACACTGCACATAACCCGTAACGTCATGTGACGTTACAGTGTGGCGTGACGTCATGGCGTCACATGACACTGCGACGTCACATGTCGTGATCACGTAACATTGACCTCATATCACGCTTTACGAAGCACACCCGGGGATCCGCGAGTAGACAGGAACTCCGATAAGGAGTGCCCGGCGCTCCACCGGCAGCTTGGCCACGTGCATTGTATCGTTTTCAGGTATCGGTAGGGTGCCTACATGTCAACGCTGCTCCGCTGTTTAGGTGGCGACAACGATTGTGATACCTGTTGCCGACAAACCAGTGTTGCCTACCTCGTTGCCTACCTTGCCTCACAGTGTTGCCGGAGTGTCGAAACTACAGAAACTCAACGTTGTTTACGTTTAGCACGACAAGAAGTGGGAAAAAACTGGCGGTGGGAGAGGATCTGGGAAAGGGTAACCAAGAAGTTGGCGCCACCTTAAAGCGGAGCGGAAACATGTAGGCACCCCAGGTATCGGTATCGGAGCCCAAAAACGATGTATTAAAACGCACTAAAAAATCCCTCGCCGTAAAAAAAAAAAAAAAAAGGTTTTATAGAGCGTGACACCGAAAGACATAACAACCGCGGCGTGCCCAAAACCCCGAACGGAAATAGAACTTTGACAACAACAGCATCAACAACGAGAGAACCGCGTCGCAGCAATAACAGTATTAGCAACGTCTGATCGTAATAAAAGAACACACTGGCTTTCCGGTGCTACCGCGGGCGGCTTATTCTCGAGCATTCACTTGCCAGGCGTAGGGTAGGGGTTATTATGAGCCGACTTCTAAGCTTCTCCTCAGAGAGCGACGTCGGAGGAGAAAGCAGCTTTGCATACACAGTCGTCTTTTCCCGAAAAAGCCCGCGAATTGGACGCGGGCACCGCTGTCGCTCGTAAAGACGGACCACCGTCTTTTGTCGGACATTTTTTCTTCTATTTCACGCACACACGAAAAGCGCTCTGCATACGCGACCACGTACGCTTTAATAGACACAGCAGCCCCGTTCGTATATGATAGCCTTTTGGAGAGGTGAAAATAAAATGGAAAGGATAGAGGGTTTCCTAATCTCTCTTCTTCGAGAGCCGACATTTCGCCATTCGAACTATTTATTCTGCCAAACTGCGGCACTCAGATTTTGGGGAAATCCCTTCTTCCCGTTTCTTTTTCTCCTCCCTACCTCTTTATCTTTCTTTCTTCCTTCGTTTCGCGTTTAGTCGCAGAATAAGGGGGCTCACGGAAAATCCGTTTCACGTTGAAAAATGTAAAAAGATAAAGCTCTTGCTTTTCTGCAGGAATACATAAACTATGCACGACACGTGCAAAGGAAACCTGGAACTCCTTTCTTGATGTATATATTTTGGAGAGAGAAAAAAATATTATACGGGGCTATATAAATAAGAATTGAAGACGCGCTGGACGGGTGATTGTGGTGGTGGTGGGCACCCGCTTCAAGAACGCGTGGGGTAGAGGCTCGGGGATGGAATTCTATCAGGAGCTCGCGTCCCCGTCCTCCCCACTTCTCCCGCCGCACTGTTGTGTTATTTTTAATCTCCCCAATACCTGCCACCGCTGTCGGTTTCGGCGCGGGTTTGCCCGCGCATCCGGGCTTTCGTATTGTGCTGTGCGTCTTACTACTGTGCACGCTACTGCGTTTGGAAAACATGGTTTCTTGGGAAGGGAAAGAAACTGACAACAAGGAGAGCGCGGCATTTGTTTTGGATTTCTTGTTCGTGCACTGCATTTGTTGCACACAGTACGTCTGTGTACGCGGGATACAATGATCGGGCCTTGACACTTGTGTCGCTTTCGTTCATGTTTGTTCGTTTTGCCCGCGTGGTCGTGACTCCGAGCCCACGACAGCGACCTTGACGATCAAGGGTCGCAGCAGTGCTGGGAGTTATCGTGACGGTAGACGGTAACCGGTGTGAGATGCGGTTTTTAATTTAGTTAAGCGTTAGCTCCATTTCCACTCGTGAACAACTTTATGTGACTTTGCAGTCAAAGGTACGGGAGTGCGTGTTTGAGCGCCGATTAAAGCTGTGCACCCGCGTTCCTCTTCTCGTCGGAAATGCACAGAAGGTTATCCACGAATATGGAATAAACAAAACCCGCGAACAGCCTACCCTGCCGGCACGTAACGTCGTGGCACGATAGGAGGCGACAACTCAAGCAATAGACCGTTGCAATACGTACAGCGCCACGACGGCAGGGGATTTTGGGAGCCCTCGGTAGAGATCACGTGCTTCTCGCTGCGTCTCCGCGACTGCGCGTGAGTCAAGGCAGCTACCGCCAGCAGCAGCCGTCGCAACAACGTTGGTCGCTAACACTGATGCTTCCCGCTCCGCGAGTGCGGCCACCGGACGGCCATCTTGCACTGCGGCGAAGTCGCGTTTTTGCTAGCGTTGCAGAGGCTGGCGGCAGCGTGCTGAAGACACGTTTTCTACTCGTTCGTCGTCATTCGCCGAAGAAGCTTTCCAAAACTTCTGTAAGCGGTGAGACTTGCCTGTGAGAACACGTGACAATTTTTACGAAAGCGCAGTGCCGCAGAAAAAGGCACTACTCGTCGAAGTCAAGTTTCGCCGGTCTCGCGGCGTGATCAAAGCTTCATTGGCACGCCGAAGTGCTGCGTCTCTGTGCCTTCGCACGCCTGGATACCGATGCGGGTCGACTCTTGTCTGCGTTGTGCTATTCACTTATTTGAATACGTAATACGTCGTCACTTTCCTTCACGTCTCGCTGTGTCACCGAGTCCACTTATTTTGCACCGCAACCGTGGCAGGGTTCTACTAGGTTCGACAAAGCGTCGGTGTAGCAGACGACAGAGCCGGTACAAAGAAGAGGGATGAGAAAGGGGCAGCCTCGCAAGCTAGCCAACGCGATACATTCTCCCCATTTCCGTGCTCTCGTCCGACTCGGTTGCTCGAGCGTTGTTGCCTTGGTAACCAGCGCCTGCTCGCGTATGTCACGTGGTAGCGGAGGAAAGACGATGGGAGTGGCGTACCGGGACACCCATAATTGTCGCGCGTCGCCCGCGGGCTTTTGGGATTTTCGCAAAGGGTCTATGGGCCCGACCTCGACGCCGAGGGACCTTCGACGTATTGATTGGACACGAGGAGCAGCCGAGCACTGACGCAGCGCTCGTGTCCAATCGGTGTCTTCGCTCGATCGGTCGATCTGTGTAGACGTCAAAATGCTATAGTGCACGGGCCTTGATTATCCCAAGCGTACGGCCGCGGCGTTTCGACGTGCTCGTTGACGTTTCTGACGTCATCCCTGGGTGTTTCTGCGCATAGCTTGACCCTCAAGTGCCTGTGATGATGCGCCTACTTTGACCTTGAAGTGCCAATTACGATGCGTGCGATTGTCTTGTACTTTATGTCGTTTCCTGCTAAAGTCCCTCTTGGAACTGGCAGTATTTTCAAATAATGTACACGGAGTCCACAGCTTCTCTGTGCAGACGCACTTCTATATGAACAAAGAGTTGCACGTGCACTACTTTCAAGCAACATGCGCACGTTCCAAGTGCACAGACGCTATCGCGTGCGCTACTAGTGCAGTCTGGTAATATGACAGACACGATTAACGAGCCTTCGTACACGTTTTGCGAGTGTCGTCTATTTCGTTAGAGGCTACACGTGGGATCAATTTCAAACACAGGCAATACACCTTTATCAAATAAAGACAGCACCATCCGACCAAAGCTGGAGCTACGGTTGGCCTCCGGAAGGCGAGGCCTGCTACTTCTTCTGCCTTCTCCGAGACCCCTTGGGAGTCGAGGACGAGGTAGTAAAGGTAGCGCAACTCTCCTTCCGGACGCCAACTTTAGTTCGAGCTTTCGCTGCTGCGTGAGGACGGCCTTCGCACATTCGCAAACGTACGGCTTGTACGTGGGCGTGGCACGTGCAAACATGTACATGCGCACGAAAGTCGAAGGAAAAAAAAGTATACAAACTTGCACCAAATAAAAGTCGTCGCGGAAAAAAATATAATAATAAAAAACGATAAAACCTCAGAATTGAAATCCTGCTCTTTCCTTTTCTTTTTGCCTTTTCGGAGATCATTTATTCGTGCGCCTTTGGCTCTGCAGCCCTGTTGGGCGCCGAAGGTGGTTATCTTTATCATTTCATTTCATTTGGGGGCATTGTATCGGCCTGTGTTTGGTAGCGTACTTTTGTGTTCGCTTTTACCGCGCGCGTTGCGCGGTTTATCTCGAAGCGGCTTCTTCTCCGCTTTTCTGGCATTTTATTTTGACAGACGTCTGGAAGGGGAGGGAGGGAAAGCTGGGGTTGTCTCTGTTTCCTCTCCCCTGCCTCTTTTGTTACCTGCCTGAACATAAAAAAAAAAAAAAATTAAAGCGTTGCACCGCACTCTCTTGCGCGGCTTTGTGTTCTCCGTCTCCTTCGCGATATCCACGCACCGCAAGTCCCTGTTTACGGTAGAGACGAACCACTGCTTTCTTTTCTCTCTTCGCGAGAGTGTATTCAGCGTGGAATTGATCGTTTTATTTCTACGCTTTTATCCGTATCCGTGTGCGAATGTCGGCTCTTTTTTGATTGTTGTTTAAAGTGGATTCGGGGGAAGAAAAAGAATACGCTGGGGGCGACCATAATACCCTTATCGAGCTCGAACACGTTTGCGTTTCATGCGCACACTTCCCTTTCTCATTTTTTTTAATCCACCTTTTTTTTTAACGATCGAAGGTGTATATATATATATATATATATATATATATATATATATATATATATATATATATACACTCACACACACACCTTATAATATCGCGTGACCATCACCCGTTTCGTCACAGTTTTCACTTGTCGTAGGCACGAGTAAATCTAAATGAAGCTCGAATTAACACTGTCCCTGAATGTACTGGAACGGCTATAACTACTTACGATTGCCGGGCATTTGCGCTTCATTGTTTTGTGTATCTGTGGGTGTGATTGTATGTGCATACATGCATGCATGTCCGTGTGTGTTTGTGTATTTATGTGTGCGCGCATGCACATGTGCGTACGTGTGTGTGTGCGTGCGTGTGCGTGCGCGTGCTGTGTGCGCATACATGTACTTGTGTATGTTGTCCGAGTTCAGTTTCTTTCGCGATCTATCGTAACGCGGGGTGCGTGCATTTGTGATTCTGAACATGAAATATTTGAAATTACGTGTTAGAAACTGAAACTTACGATGTTTTTTCTTTCAGTACGTTGTTGCCATCCGCAGCGGCTTCACATTTCTTACAGGTAGTGACAATTATTTCCGCTGCGCTTTCTTGAAACTCGTAGTATACACTGTTTCGTCTCGCATAATGCACCCCAAAACTTCAGTTCGATCGTATCGCGCATACTATAGCGGAACAGACGGCCCCAAAGTTTACGAGGGGCTTGATAACGGTGCGATATAACTTATTTAATAGCTAAAGTACATATCAAAGTCCACAGAAAGAAAACACTGAGGTTTTGCAGTAAAGCCAAAAAAAAAAACGATTATAATTTTTTTTTTTTGCAGTTAGTAACACGTACATTAGCTATTTTAATAAGTTGTACCCACGGCTATCAAGCCTCTCGTGAAAGTTGGAACCGTCAGTTTGACTTCAGTGTATTGTCAGTCGAACTGAAGTTTTGGGGTGTCTTATATGGGACAAAGGGTGTAACGATACACCCTATTTTTTCTGAGAGTGTAGGTACGGTTGGCACGGGTGACAACTTGAAGCTTTCGAGCTAATTGATTCGAAATTCGAGCAACCTAGTATTCGATCTGACCCGCGAATTTATATAGTGTGATTTGATTTATTCTATTTACAATCTTGTTGCCGGCCTTTGCTTCGAATCACACCAATCAAAACGAACGTTTTTTTTTTTTTGCGAGATTTAGACAAGCTTTGTTAAGCGTCTTTCCCACGTGACGTGTAGACACTGCGGTAAGCTAAACCCGCTTTGTCCATACTACTTGGTCCTAAAGTTCCTAGATAAGAGGTTCCTACAGGTAGCGACATTCTCTGAAGCGCCGACTGCGTGACGGTACAGATTTTAAGAAGCGAATGACAGCGCACAGCAGAAGAGTGAACTAAATGACGTCCTTTGTTCCTATGGAATGTGCTTCGTCATATGTTTAGTTGTCGTTCCTTGTAAAAAGAAGCATTGAGGGACTTGGTCCGTGAGAGAAAAGGGAACCCGGTTTTTCGCCAAAGCAGCACCAAAAGTGAATCGTCATGGTGCTAATCGTCGTTGCCATCACCGGCTAAACCAAACACGCACAAAAAAATATCTGCAGGATTATGGCGCATTTACTGTGCCTGCTGGATTTAGCAGTCGTTGGTCGAGGTCAGAGGGAAACAAGAGCACGTGGGCACGTTTGGGCGGTAAACGAACGCACGAGATCCGTAAGGAGCGTACGAACTTGCATGCCGTATAGCCACGCGTGTTGCACTCTGGCGAACCAGGAGGAGCGTCTGTGCATCCTGCAAGCGCTGAGCCGCAAGCTGCTCCTTGCCGACGACGTGGACCTGGCGTCGGTGGCCCGGAGGACGGACCACTTCTCGGGCGCCGACCTGCAGGCCCTGCTGTACACGTCCCAGCTCGAGGTCGTCCACGAGGTCTTCCCGGAGAAAGGTGAGGCCGAATGGCGGTCAAGTTCCCTGACGTATAGATGTCTACATTCGTGGTCCAAAACGAACTATAGAAGGCGTAAGGTACTTTGTCGCTCAAGTTCGCACATTTGCTACCGAGTGCTGTGCTCGCTCGTAACCGCTTACGACGAAAGATAGGGAGCCTATATTAGGAAGAGTTTCAAACTGATCGATTGGGGTCACGTGGTTTGTGGGCCGCGTTCGCAATACCTGCTGCGAGGAGGTGCCGAAAGCGTTGATCGTCTGCAAATGTCTCCGCCTTTTCCTCCTGCTTTCCTCCTCGCCTCACGAAAACGCAGCGCATGCGCACTGACGACCAGTCTCCACACGTAGGCCTTCTCTTCAATCCAGGTTCTCTGAGAGAACACACTGCGCATTGGCGATGTCTATAATGTAGCTAGGCACGTAGCCGGGATTTTGTTTCGGGGGGGGGGGGGGGACGGGACTTGGGGGAGCGGGGACCCATGTTCCTCCCCCTGGCTACGTGCCTGAATGTAGCCCTGGAACTCTTCCTATTTGCGTATAACTATATACTTCAAGGTTTTGCAGTATTTGCGAGATCGAATGTACGCACTGTCTCGTCACATTGCCGGAATCATTTTTAAGTCCACGGCGAAAGAATGGCGCGCAAATAAAGAGGAAATATACGCAGTTCCAGGGTTGCCTGCGCAGAAGTGAGAGATGCCTCCCTCTGGCGCGCACACTTTTTTAATCGTTGTGTTTCGCTCTTTGGTACTCGCGCATTAACGGTAGTGCCGCCTGCTACAGTCAAGGGCTGCAAGACACCCAAACACGTACACACCGACTGGAAGCGCGGTCACGTTGTACGTTCTGCGTTCAATTGGATGAGCCGCAAAGAAAGACTACGAAAGCCGTGACGTCACGCTTTGGCGTTACTCAATTGGCGACATGGACTTCTAGCGTCCACTGCGCTCTGACAGCATCGGCATTCCTCCTTCCTCGCACTTCCCCGTGCCCACACTCGCGCGTCGACGGTAGCGCCGCCTGGATTGCCTTAAGGGGCGGCGTTCTTCGGAAGATGTCATTACTTTTGCGTATAGCTTGAAGGTGACCGATTTGAACGCTGGTTAGGTGGCGCAGGCTGCATTGCCCGATTTAAAGGGTTCGGCTTTGTGCATCTATTCATCCATAACCGCAGTGGCATGTTCCAGTTTCTTTTGGGTACGAATTTACATTGAGGGAATCCCATGTGCGTTACGTTGGTTCGTATTGTATCTTTTTAGCCGTATGTTTTATGGGACAAGTACCATGATGGAGGCATGATAAGTGTGGGCTGGGCTGCATTGTAATTGGGAAATTTCGC
>JAZHYW010057080.1:0-20388 GCA_037355805.1 Ixodes ricinus | reverse complement strand
ATATTTCTATATTTCTTAAAATCTCAAGTTTCGAGTTTTCCTAGATTTCAAAAACTGACCATATAAGTTGTTTTTTGTGCGAATCATAGTGAGAAATTTTGGTGTAACCCAAGGTTTGGGAGAGTTTCTGGAGGGTTTTACGGTTTTAAATGGAAAACATTTGCCATATATTCGAATATATAAGTCCAAAAAGAATTATAAGCATCATCTACCGATCGACTTTCAAAAATAACAGACCAATTTGTATGTTCAACTTCATAGCGGAAAGCCTCTAACTGGTGTTGCGTGATAGATAGGTATGTAATCGTCGAGCTAATGTAACGTTGTCTAAAGTGACGTTTTTCGACCGATATAAAAATTGGAAGGTGATCACTCATATCTGATGAAATGACGCCGGCAGAGAGTACGGAAAGTTTGTGGTTTGTAATAAACAAGTCAAGAAGAGAAGCTCTTGTACTAGTTACTCTTGTAGGGTTCTTGATTACATTAGAAAAACCCAAAAGGCGGAAACTGAGTTGTAAACACAAATTGCAAATTACTATCAGTAAACAAATCAATATTAAAGTCACCAGCGATGTAAGATCTATAGTTATGATCATTTACAAATCCACAGAGCTCTTCAAAACATTGAATAAAAGGCGCAAAGGCAGCACTTGGGGGACGATGAACTGCAGAAAATATTGGGGGTTGTGGGGATATTTATACAGCGTGTAGTTGGTCAGCCATTTAAAGTTGCGACGAGTCACTCGCTGTAGATGAGCAATTTAGCCAGTGCGGTACAACCGCTAGCCTGGGGTCTTTAACGTGCACCACGCAGTAGTGATACACGACCGCACGCCGGTACGATGCTCATCCAGATCGAAACGGGCAGGGGTGGGGCCCGAACCCAGGATCCCCGAGTTCTGCAGCGCGAGCTTCGCTCCACGCGCGTCGAGCTGGGTGTGCGCTTTAGCCCACTCGGCCACCGATTCCCCCTCTGCAGAAAATACAGTATCATTAACAAGAACAGTCAAACTTTCATACCATTCGGTGATTATTGAAAGCTGCTTTAATATTTCGTGCCTCATATCCTTCTTCAGTAACATAGCGACAACACGGCCTCTTTTTCCAGCTCTATCAACGCTGATATGATTATAATCGGGCAAAATGAAATAATCTGCACTGCTTGTATACCACGTCTCGGAAAACATGATAACACTTAAGTGTGGTCCGAATCGATGAAACAAATTATGCAACTCATCATGCTTGTTTTTTATTGACCTAGTATTCATATGAAGAAACGTATCTGATAAGGAATGCTTTTCTTCCAAAAAATCATACAAGTCAAGGGGCGTAAAAAAGTTATCAGACATAAAAAAAGGAAAAAGAAAAACAAAACAAAAACTCATTTCCGTTTACGCAATCTTGGAAAGGTCGTCTTCTCTGGTTATCAAAATGACTTCGCTAGTCTCATTTTTTCGCATGAAAATTCTGCTCTGAGACACCCAGGCAAATTTCCATCACTTTTCCTTCTTGCAGAGGATCGCTTTGCTCAGCAAGATTTTGTTTTCGAGACATAAATGTTCGTTTATATAAACTGGCACATAAGTCTCAAAGCCAAGGTCAGCGCTCGTAAGCCTTCGTTTCTTCGTCTTTGTCAAGACTTCATCTCTGACACTACGTCGCACAAACTTTACAATCACATTTTGTACCCCTTGGGTTTTCGAAAGTACACGATGCACAACATC
Organism: Ixodes ricinus; assembly: GCA_037355805.1. Taxonomy (NCBI): domain Eukaryota; kingdom Metazoa; phylum Arthropoda; class Arachnida; order Ixodida; family Ixodidae; genus Ixodes; species Ixodes ricinus. Next base: position 18,661 of record JAZHYW010057080.1, on the reverse strand, counting down.
GATGTCAGCGGGGCACACCTGAACCCCTGCGACACCAGCGAGCTTAGCGACAAGACTCTCAAGGTCTTCGTTTGGGTTCTGTGGGAGTCCCTTGATTTCCAGATTATTCGTTCGACTGTATTGTTTTAGGTCAAGAAGCTCTTTTTTCACCGTACAAAGCTCGTCAGCAAGCCGCTTGTTTTCAAGTTTTAGAGCATCCTGTTAAGCTCTCAGTTCTTTAATTTCTTTAACGGCGGCAGCAAGGTCTTTTTTAAAATCCTCAAAATTTTTATTCATAAAGTTAATGATTTTTTTGTAGTTGTGTTCATTTGGTTTTGTGTCGAATTTGGCCACTGTTTTGTATTAATGTTGGTAGCGAAGGCTCCTCTCCCATCTGTTATCTACGAGCAGTAAACGGCAGCAGCATTCCTGTGTACAGGAGAAGATCCCTTGCTGTCGAACTAGGCATTCGGCGAATATTTCGTTGGGTATTTCTCGTTGCACCAGTCAGCCATGCCATCCTGGGTGCGGACTTCTTATCCCATTTCACACTTTTGGTTGACATGGCACACAAGAAACTCATTGATTCTACCACCGGACTCTCCGTAATGGGCAAGCCTACAACCATCTCATCTTTCGCCTTCACAATAAAATGCTGCGTACCCGAGCCGTACACAAGTCTTATCAAAGAATTCCCGATTTTGACTGCCTCCCCTGACTGGACCAAACCTGCCACGCATGACGTTGTACACCGTATTGTCACCCGCGGTCAACCTACTCATGCAGTTCCCCGGCGATTATCCCCTGAGAAACTTCGCATCGCCCGGCAAGAATTCGAACATATGTTGGAAATGGAAATCGTTAGGTTATCCTCGAGCTGTTGGTCCTCGCCCCTCCACATGGTTCCCAAGAAAACTGGCGACTGGAGGCCTTGTGGGGATTACCGTGCTTTAAATTTGGCCACGCTCCCTGACCGCTACCCATTGCCCAACATTCAAGACTTTACTGTCAACCTCAGAGGATCTACTATTTTTTTCGAAAATAGACCTCACGAAAGCATACCATCAAATTCCTGTAGCCACAAAAGACATCTCCAAGACCGCCATAACGACACCATTTGGCCTGTTTGAGTTCACTCGCATGCCATTTGGGTTAAGAAATGCCGCACAAACTTTTCAGAGATTTATCGACGTTGTGACACGGGGACTTACGTTTGTTTTCGCGTACGTCGACGATATCCTTGTCGCAAGTACATCACCAGAGGAGCATCTCTATCATCTCCGGCTCCTGTTCGAACGCCTTCGAGACTACAACCTCATCATAAACGTGGACAAGTGTGAGTTCGGAGTTCCTTCGTTAGACTTTTTAGGAAACATGGTGGACAAACAAGGCATTAGACCACTAACGACGAAAGTCAAGGCCATCTCCGAGTTTCCTCGCCCTGAATCCCTCCGTCAACTGCGTCGTTTTCTGGGGTTGGTAAACTTTTACCGCCGTTTTATACCACATTGCGCGACCATCCTCCGACCTCTTGAAGCAATGCTCACGCAATCCAAGTCTCCAGCAGCTGCACTGTCTTGGAATCAAGAGGCCGACAACGCTTTCTCCGCTGCCAAGAATAGTTTAGCCCAAGCGACACTGTTGGAGCATCCCTAACACGATGCTCTTACAAGCATCATGGTAGACGCTTCCGGAGTTGCCGTCGGCGCTGTGGTACAGCAGTACCTTGGTGGAGCATGGAAACCGCTCGGTTTTTCTCATTTTCTCAAAGAAATTGACCAGCACCGAGCAACGGTACAGCGCTTTTGGGCGAGAGCTATTAGCTGCCTACCTGGCTGTGAAACATTTCCGATATTTTCTAGAAGGGCGCCAATTCATCATCTTCACGGACCACAAGCCGTTGACTCATGCTTTCCAAGCTGCCAGAACCAGTTACTCTCCAAGAGAGGTCAGGCACCTTGCTTTTATGGCAGAATATTCCACAGACATACGACATGTCAAAGGCACGCAAAATATCCCTGCAGACACGCTTAGTCGCATTGCTTCAGTCAACGCCTCCGATTAGTCGTGGGAAACGTTCGCTAGACTGCAGCAACAGGACGAAGAGCTCAGGGACCTACGCCACTCCTCAACCTCCCTACAGCTCACGGACGTTCCTGATTTTTCGTCAGACATCACCATTGTTTGTGACACTTCCACAAGCAGGCAACGCCCGTTCGTCCCTGCCGAGTTACGCCGACGAGTTTTCGACTCTCTGCATTCTCTTGCTCACCCTGGAATCCGAGCATCTCAAAACTGATCGCGGAACGCTACGTCTGGCCGGGCATGAACAGCGACGTCCGACAATGGGCAAGAGCATGTTCGCCATGCCAGCGAGCAAAAACGCATCGGCACACCGTAACTCCACTTGTCAAGTTTCTGCCTCCCGACAGCCGTTTTGAAAAAGTCCACATTGATCTCGTCGGACCTCTACCACCCTGCAAAGGCTACCGATACCTCCTCACGATTGTTGAACGCTTCACTCGTTGGCCGGAAGCAACACCAATTGAAGATATAGCAGCCGAGACCGTTGCATCAGCTTTCATCAAAACCTGGGTCGCGCGCTTCGGAACACCTATCGAGGTCGTCACAGACAGAGGACGACAGTTTGAATCGGCCCTTTTCAGATGCCTATCTGAGCTACTAGGAACCGCACACATACGGACAACTGCCTATCATCCGCAAGCCAATGGACTTGTTGAGAGATTTCACCGTCAACTGAAAGCTTCTATTATGGCTCACCAAGATCCAACTCGTTGGTTAGAACTCCTTCCTATCATTCTTCTTGGTCTTCGTGCTGCTGTCAAAGAAGACCTAGCTTGTTGCCCAGCCCAACTCGTCTATGGCACTTCACTTCGTTTGCCGGCCGAGTTGGCAACCCCCTTGCACCCTACAGCAGCACCTCCCAAGATCGAGACATACGTCGAGAGACTACAGAACATCTTCAGAGAGATCAGGCCAATACCCACCCGGGCAAAAGCGACAACGAAACCATTTATCAGCAAAGACCTTCGTGAAACAACACATGTTCTTTCTCAGGACAGACGCGGTACGACGCTCTCTTCAGCCACCCTACACCGGACCACATCTTGTCCTGGCGAGAAATGAAAAAAATTTCACCATCAAGATTAACGGACGAGAAGAAGCGGTTGCCATGGACCGCCTCAAACCGGCCTACCTGGACGCAATCCCAACATTGTGTTTAGAGGCCGAAACACAGTGCTCATCGTGGCAGGCAGCGTCCGGCTACCCATCGACTTTTCCTCCACGACTTCAACACAAAACTGTTCGTTGGAGCGACTCCGTCTCTAGGGAGGGGAGCCATGTGGTGACAGAGCACCAAAGAAAAAGACGTCCGTCGGATGCGGGTGCGCGGGGCTAAAAGGCGACAAGCGCGTGACGGTGATAAAAAAATAGTCTTGGCCCGAGCTTCGTCGTGTTCGGTTCCTTTCCTTGTTTCGCCACCACACCACATTATACTCGCTCGATTTTTTTATCATGCTGCATTGATATGTATTTCGCTGGATTGACTGGTCCTACGCACAAACAGGATACTGCTTTAGTAGGCCAGCATTATTTATATGTATTTGTAAAGTGAATAAAAACATTATTATATTATTATTATTGTTATTAATTACGGAACACCGACATATTTCTACGAAACGGATGGCAACAGTTGCATTGACTTAACATTTGAATCGGCAGCAGTAACACTGCGAACAACGCGTTTTGCAAACATTGAAACTCTTGGGAGTGACCACGGACCCACGGACAAAACAATTAATGGGTTCGCCAATGTAGGAAAACGCGCTTACCACAACAAAGCAACTGGTATACGTTCGAGAAACCAATGACGAACGATTGCAAGAATGTTACTGAACAGTCTCACTTTGAAAAAGGTCATTGTATCTTGTGCAGAAAACAACAACTGCATTGAACGTCCCGTTCACGCAAAAAACAATCGACGCAGAATATGAACGCCTCCATGCTATAGCCTATACATCGGAGGACGGAATGACGATGCAGGAGGTCTAAATACATCAAGGAATTCACTCTGCGAATTACGCAGAGTGCAAAACAAAATTTGCAGTTATTTTAAGAAGCTCGCTCGTCTTTTCCGGAGGACGCGTTGAAAGAAATATAGATCCCAGAAAGCCATTATGTAAAAATATAGAAGATCCGACGAGGTCGTAAATCTTCTCCTACGCAACTCCCCCACTTCGCTCGCTGGCGTTGTGGAAAAGTTGTTCAGAGAAAGAAGTGGCAAACCAGTACTCTAATGTGTTGACAACATAGAAAACCCGATCGAGCCAATCTTTATCTCGCATCGCAGTCGAGCTCGTATTTCGTAAGGAAGATATGGATGACCTTTTCACGATGAGTGGACTGGATACTGCACTGTTCTTACTGACCTGACGGCACACACTACAGTTATTTTACACATATTGGGAAGGACGCGCTATAGCTGCTTTCGACTCTTTATGGTTCAATGAAAAAGTTCTTGACTCGTGTAGAATGTCAAGGATCGTACAACTTCTCAAACTGGGCGATTCCCCGCTTCAATTAAAGTCGTACCGACCTGTCCCGCTCGCAAGTTGCGTAGGAAAGAAAATCATGGAAAATAGTTCACCGCCGTTGAGATTGATATCTTGAACAGCGAAGGATATATCTAGAAATCATGTAAGGCTTCCGTTAAGGGAAGAACTCCGTTGATGACGTCATTGACCTCGTAACTTACGCACAACAAAAGCGAACACATCGTAAAATCACAATAGCGGCTTTCTTGGATATCAAAAAAGAATATGATAATGTCACTCATGAAGGATATTTCTAGGTCTCCGTGAAATTGGCATTGGAGGGCACTTATGCAGATGAATAAGAAGCGACGTCGTAGGAAGATCAATTTTTATGTCTACAAACAAAGGAACCACGCTTTCTTACCTGGTGGGCTATGGTGTCCCTCAGGGAGGGCTTTTTCATTCCTATATTATTTATCATCGCTCTCATCCGTCTCACCAAAATACTGCCACCAACCATCCAGGCATCTTTTTATGCCGATGATATCTGTATATGTATATGTTTACACTGGATCTACACGAGTTGAAGCAAAGGCAAGGAAGCAGTCTGCACTAGTGAAAATGCCAAATTATCTTCATACCCGTGGCCTTAAAGTTTCTATTGACAAATCAGCAGCTATTGCGTAGCCTTTCTATGGTGGTGATGATGATAATTCCCGGCTGTTTCTTCGTATTGCTTTGTTTAAAGTCCCTCATTTTGGCTGCACAAAGCCCGTGTCTCGAGCGGCCCTTGGAAACAAATGGCGGCGCATCACTGGAATGAGCGGCCATTGGAAGCGAATGGCGGCGGGGCGCTCACTCGTGTCACGTGTCTTGCGTCTGTGTCTATAGTGTTTGCGTCCTGATAAATAATAGCTAACTCATTGCCACGTGTCAATGCTACAGAGACGGCCCTTTCCATCTCGCTCTCCCTCTCCCCAAATCTTGATATAAGGGCGTCAATGTTGTATGCGAGGGAGTGTGTCGACCAGCGGAGCGCTCGAGCTGGCGACCGCATCAAGCCTCATGTCAATAAACCCAAGCAGTTGTTGCCACTCTGGTGTCAGTTCACTTCCAAGACGCAGCAACTTTTGGCGGCGAGGATGGTGAACGCATCTCCCGACTCAAGATCGCATCTACCAGCACCGTCCAGACGGAGAGCCAGTCAGGCAGCCAAGAAGGATCATAGATGATTTACCCGGAAGCATACAAAATGGCCACCTTTGGGCAAGTGGAACCTTTTGATGAATCCCAGATTGGGATACGAAGGAGGAAATAATTAAGGCATTTCTAGGAGTGAATAGTGTCTTGTGCGTCTTGCGGCTTCTAGCAATGTGACCTTGTCATGGTCGTTTTCTAGCGCCATTATATTTATAAAAAGAAGCATGTCCCGTTGCAATGTTACTGTGTATCCGAACTCAGGGAGCCTGGGTTCAAACCCTGTTCCTGCCTGTCTCGATCTGGACGAGTATCGTGCCTTCGTAGGGTCGTGTGTAACTGTTGCGTGATGCACGTTAAAGACCCTCAGGCTAGCAATCGTACTGTTGGTGTCGCAATACTCTCGCAAACTAAGGTTATTATAGGTCAATATGGTTTATGCCACTAATATGTTCAAAATTAAATAAATCCATGGAAAAACTATTTTTCTTGGCAACTTTTTATTTTATATCTGAAACTGCTTTCTCTACACGAAGGCTAAATTAAAATGTACCTGGTAGGCTGAAGGCAAGTTACAAACTCAATTGAGAGTAAATGTCATTTGGCACTATTTAATTTTCGGGCGTGGTGTAACCCGAAACAAAAATAAATATATGCAAACATTTTACTACATGTGAAATGCTTTTGATTTACTCGTTGAAGGCGGTTAGAAACTGAAAATGAAATTATGAAAGCAAGAGCATGATGAAAATAAAGTTATGAAAGCAAGAAAGGCATTTTACCTGAATATCGCTGGCGCCGAGACCCGCAAGTGAAATCCGTACAAAGAACGAAACAGACACTCGCAAAAATGAACAAAAAACATAATACAAAATGCAACACGATTCGTCGTGAAAGCAACTGATAAGTGGCTCGAGCACGCCATCGCGCTCGCACGCTCCCTTTTGTCCTGTTTTAAATACAATCTCTACTTCCCAAGTTATTTTTCTTTTCTACCGATATAGATGGAAACTGGTACCTTTTTCGATCCTCGTATGTTGTGTCACCGCTGAGAGAACAAATAACGAACCAGAGCACTTCGTTCGCAAGCAAGCAATCTCGCCGTACCGATATGGCGCGCGCGATGAAAACAAACCGGACATCCTCACATTCCAGGTGTCACGTGACATTCACGTGCCGCTCAGTGGCGTTCCCTAGCGTGGTTCTGGCCTTGTTCTTATTTCCGAATTTTGTTTATTTTATTCTTCCATTTGTGCCACCCCCTTCCCACGCCGGGGAAAACACCAACACGCACTCTGACTTCACGCCATGCGGAGCGCAGCTACGTCTACCTCTTTTGCAGGGTCTATGGTGACGTCAGAACGCCGAGCTCTGATTGGCTCTGAATGAAGGATAGTGGGTAGGCCTCAAGGCAGCTTGCTTTGACGCCTACCCACTATCCTTCAATCGGAGCCAATCAGAGCTCGCGTTTTTCCGACGCCACCACAACTCCTGCGCAGGAAGCAGACGACGTGCTCTCTGTATAACGGTGCCGCTGCTTGCGACTCGGCGCAGGCGCTTCACATTTCTCGAAGCTACAGTTACTGTGATTAGTGCAGCTGTCCACACACGAGGTCACGCCACAGTGGTGGCGCAGCTGTCGGCGCGCAGACGCTTCACTTCACGCGAACCCGGTTTCTGCGCATGCGCAAGTGCCAACGCTTGGTACGGGTACACGGTGCCTGCAAACGCGTCTCTGGCTGGTACGTTTAGCGTCCCATTCGGCCCGTGTGTCGAAAGTGCGTTCCGAAGTGGCAACAATCGACGTCTCGAGAACCGGAGTGACACGCTGTCAGATGTCGCGATCCTGGTGGTTGGTCGTGAAAGTTCCAACAAAAACGCGAGAAAGCACGGGTGTCGCTGTCATCGCAGCGTCCCAAATGGTGGCTTCCGAAGCTTCCGTGAACTGTCACACTGGAGAGCGACCAGCAACGAACAGGCGGCTGCCACATCGGCCATCGCTGCATGTGACACCGCCAGAATCGTGGCCGGCGGCAGCATGACAGTTCAATCACGCCATCGGGCGGAAATCGAGGGACCAATTGTTTTGGACGTGGTTAACAGACCAGACGGTGACGCGTTCCAGGCACCATGGAACACCATGGCAACACGAACATTCTTGTGAACAGCAGGCAAGTCATTTTATGTGGACGAACGCTTTGGACGTGGACTGACATGTGGTTATAATTTCGCTGCCACGGGCTGTACCCGAGCCTTTTTGGGGACATGCCTTCCGATTCCACACTTTGTGCTAATGCTCGGTTTTGTCGTAAATAAAAATATAATAAAAAAGAAATGAAAGACGTTTAGAAATCTCTAATGCGAAACTAGAGCGCTGCTCTTGACAAGGAGGAGGAGGGCACAGAAGAGAGGGTATGTCCCTCCTCCTCCTCCGTACCCTCCCTTTTCTTCCCTCCTCCTTCTCTCTTCCTTCCTGCTTCTTTCTCTCCTCCTCCTCCTTTCCTCCTCCTACTCCTCCTTCTCGCTGAATATGTTCATGGGTGACGTGAAACGGTTATGTGACATCATTTTCCCCCGCTAAATCTAGCGGGCAAACTGAATTGGTGTTGAGGTCACGTGACGTCAGTTTCCCCGCTAAATTTAGCGAGGAACCTGCAAGCGCTGACAGTTCTCACTGGTCGTCGGAAAGATCAGTCGGCTGAGGCGTTGGTGGGCTTGTGAAGTTCGAGCAACGGCCATTTTGAACGGCTAAGGGGGAGGAGGGGGGGGGGGGGGTTCGCTCTAAAAATGCTTGTTCATGTTCCCCTCGTCGATTCGGAGCGGGTCCCACGGAGCGGAATTTTGACCCCAACACGGATTTTGCAAAGGGCTCGGGAGCTACGAGTGGAATTCGCCACAAGTACTGCGCTCTCCAAATGCGTTGATGCCTACAGACAGTCTGCTCTGTTTCATGGGCACCGCCATGTTTGTTTATGCTGACGCCATGGAACAGTAGAAGAGCTGCGCTTTCTGTAAGACTCCGTTTTTGTAGAAACCTTCGCACATATTGTGGTGCAAGAACGCCAGAAATGCATAGTCACAACGCTCTAAGAAAAACACCGATGCCAAAAGTGCCGTAAAACGCGAACAAATCTTGTTCTACTCGCGTGCTCAGCCGCTCCTCTTCACAAGTTTGAGATTATTATTTTCCATTTTTATCGCTGTGGGCTAGAATTTCGGACACTGGTCTATACTTTGGTTCGCCTCAAGTCCAAACGCAGCCGAGGCTACGAGCTGATAAGACCAATCAGAGAGCTTCAAAAAAGCACCGTCATAATGCTTCTGCTTGTGTTTCGTCATGTTTCTGTACGTGTTTTATCATCGCCGAACCAATCACAAACAGAAAAGGCCAAGTGACTTGCACTTTTGACGCTGCTGGATTAGTGCCATTACCTCGTAGCGTCGGTTGCATCTGAGTTATAGCTGAAGCGAAGTATAGTGTGGGCAAACGTTTTTACGTAAGAGGAACGAGGCAATTACAAAGATACAAAAACGCAATCCGAAAGAGCTACCGGTAAGTTCGTCGATATCCGCGGCGGCAATCGCTAAGACGCGGAGGTGTCGTTAAGCCTACGTCATTAAGGGACAAGTGCTTCTAAGACCGGATTTCGCTCCCCAATTAAAAACGGTGCCAATAGGGCGACGAATTTCGGACATGGCTACATCTCGTTGTCATGACAACGCATCGGCCGCTTCCAGAAACTTAAGCGAGAGCTAGCTTTCACCTTTCTGCTCTTTGAGTGCCGCTTCGTTAAGGGAAATGAAAACGTTGATTGCGGTCAAGGTCTTAACAGTATTTTTTTTTTGCGTACGTATTTGTTGTATTAGTGCGTGCACCAATATCAACTTAACTTTCTTTTTATTTAGAGGATACTACAGGTCATTGAAGGCCCAAGTAGGAGTGGGGTACAACATATGCATTCACACATACAACAACAAACAAATAACAGGACATTAAAAGGTTTTCAACAATCAACTACCAAATATACAGGATATATATATATATTTATTTTAAAAAAAAACTCCTGCGCGTTATTTTTGGGGGAATGTTTCTTTTACAGACAACGACTAAGCCGCGAAACAAATGCTGCATAAAATGTTCGCTAAACACTACACAGTGAGTACGCGGACTGTGGGAATGTGCGTAATATAAATATTCTGAGTTTCTTTATTACCTTAGCGACGAAATAGTGTGATTTCCTGAATGCTCTAAAGGGATACTACAACAAAATTTCGGCGCTTATTTTTTGGTCTATACATGTTCAAAGGAGCAGAATCACATCCTTTAAAAGAGACACGAAAAGGAATTTTAAAACAAATTAAACGATTAGCAAAAATTACCTGGCGGATGTAGCTAAAGCCTCGTTTGTAATGCCCGTCTAGGAACCTTGACAGGTAGTGACGATAACTGTCTGGCCTAGAGGCTAGAGCTATACATGATTTGAACCTGACGTCATCCCGACAGCTCTACGGCCAGCACAAGAGAAGAGGACAGGGAGGAACTCTCCACTCAACGGGACTCTCTTTTGTGTGCCCAGACGACTCTCTTTCGTGTGTGCCAGGCGTCGCTATTCTCCCTCTACAAGATTATAGAAAATTAACCCGTCACTCAAAATTCACACAAAAGCAGCTTTGCGGTTAGTTCCGGTGGCGCGATCGCTGGCGTCCTTCGACTGCTTCGGTGGCTTGAACAGCTAGGGAATCCTGACGACGTCAGCCTCGCCGCAGCTTTGCTCATCCCGAGACAAACTACGTCACGATTGCGCCGGTTGTGACGTGCTCTCCGCTGGCTGCTCTCCGAGCGCTTGCCAGAGTGGGCCGTTTATAACAAAAAATACAGCCATCAGGCTCAAAATACGAACGTGTGATTGTCATTTACGGATATTGCGGATCATATTCAGCCTATTTCTGAACACAACGAGTATATTTCAAATTCAGTTGAAATATCCCTCTAATAGAGGCGAGTGAGCAGGCCTGGCAAACAAACACGGCCGCCTATTAAAATATTTTTTTTCTTGTGACCTGCCGCCAGCTTGACTACGTCGTCTTGTTATGGATGTTTGCGCCCTGGCATGGCGACCATCGAAAATAAATCTATATAAAAGTCAATCTATTTGAAAATATACGACGGTAATTATTAAGTCGTATTTTGTGAGATATATATTTTGAGAAGCCAAGGCCTTAGCAATGAAATTAGTTTCCTGCGCCGTATTAGGCGAGTTATGTTACATGGCACGCATCAATATCTATCTTGACATATCACGCATTAAGTGAGAATACAATACAATACGAGATTATGTAAGTAGTGCAGGGGTTGTGACGTAACTTGATAAAAAATATAAATCTCGTATTTAAAGTTTATGCAGTATACTCCCCGAATCACAAAGTGTGCCGCTGAAGGCTCTCTGTTACTCTGTTATGATCGCAAAGCACTGAAGTTTTATTTCTAACACCCTGCTTCACAGATTGAAGTATTTCTTTGATAATAAATCATCCTTTGATGAAGGTAAAAATGACTTGTAAAAGTGTCCAGTTAAGCCCCCCCCCCCCCCCTCCCAAAAAAAAATTGCAGGAGGACGTTAAGCTTTACCTTCAAGGGTGGAACGCGATATCTAAATATAAGCCGCCTCCTCGTTTCCAAGCCGTGCAAGCGTATCTGCGTGGCCTAGTCACCTTTCCAAGCAATTAATACAATAAAAAGTGTCTGCGCGGCCAAGGTTTTCGCTAAAATTGTAGCTCGCTGACTCCAGAGTGTCGCTTGTCAGCTTATCGGAGACCACCAAACCTGCGGCATACAGGGTAGATCGATTTTGACAAACGTTCATGTTGCTCGTAGCTTTCTGGAGGCATGCGACAGTGGCACGCGACAAGTTGCTATGCTCCAAATCGACCTAGACAAGGCCTTTGATCGTGTAAAGCACGATGTACTTTTTGATGTCTTACACCGCATAAATGTGGGCGAAGTCATTTTGGAAGGAGCCAAAATGGCCTATAAAGACTGCACCACGAGGCTTATTGTCAATAATGAACTGACAGCCGATCCAGGTGAGAACGTCCGTGCGACAGGGATGTCCTATGTCGCCTTTACTGTTTATTGTGTACTTAGAGTTGTTTTGTTTAAGTGTTATTAATAGTAAGCAATGTCAGGGATTCCGGCTGGAAAATGCTGAGATCAAAGTCATGAGCTATGCGGACGACATTGCAGTGTTTTGCTGCGACAAGCGAAGTGTTAGCGCCGCAGTTTTATTGGCAAAATCTTTCTGCGAGGCGACGGGTGCAGCAATAAACTGGAGTAAGTGCCGCGGGTTTCGGCACGGTGCGTGGGCCACAACGCCTTCAGTTTTTGAAGGGGTCTGTTGGGATTGCCTGCCCTGCACATACCTCGGAGTGCCCATACAATGTTACAGAGTGAACAAAACCTATTGGTTCGGAAGTCGCCACCGACTTGGGCAGGCGCGCCTCCCACTGGAGGCAGCGTGAACTGTCCATCTTTGCCAAAGACTACTGTTTGTAATGTTTTTTCTAATCTCAAAGCTTTGGTATGTTTTGCAAGTCATACATTGTGCGCGCATCAATGTGCAGAAATTTCACCGCGTTTTCGCTGTGTTCATTTGGGGAACGAGCTGGGCGCGTATGAGACGTGACAACCTCTTCCACAGGGTACGTAACAGGGGTCTCGGACTCTCTCACTTGTTCGTTAAGCAACTCGTTTCTCGGTTTATTTTTCTACGAGATCAAGAGCACCCATTCATACGCACGTTCATCCAAACCAATTTGTCCCCTCACCTGCCGTCATTCCTTGTCTCGTCACATGGCGTGGAGCCAAACAGGCTCGTTAGATACCAGAAAGAGGTGGTTGACGCAGTTTATTTTTTATCTGTCCCGTTTTTCTTTAGACTACCTGTCTGTTGTGAGCAAGAAAACGCTAGCACGTGACTTGGTGATGAGTCTGTTCCCGACACCACTTTATAGAGCTGTCATTTGTCCCGGTGGCCACGATGTGTTAAAGCGGGTCAAGGGAATGTGTGCCCTCCCTCCGTTAAATCTTTCTTTTTTAAACTGCACACCAACACTTTGCCCGTTAAGGCATGGCTCAGGGAAAAAGGAATTTATGTGCCATGGTCGGTTGACTGTCTTGTATGTAAACAACCAGAAACCATCGAACACGTTTTTATTTTATGCTGCTGATGCAGTTTTTTTTTGGGGGGGACGTCCTCCAACGCACACTGAAGAACCAGTTGTGCATTAGCCCATCCGGCATTCGCTTCTTGAACGTAACGAATGACAATGGCGTTCCATTTTGATTTGATTATGTTGCTTGGGTTGTGTAGCATATGGAGGTCGCGCATGGCGGTCCGCCATGCCGACCCCAATGCTAAAGAAGTGAGATATTACTTTTTCAGCCTCATATACGCGAGTGGAAAGTGTTCTTTCAAACCGTGAGCCGAAGCCCGACTGGCTAGGCATTTGTGAGCCTCTCCTTAAGATGAGAGGTTTTTAATGTGCTCGACAAAAAGTGTTATAGACCATTTTAACGTTTTGACTGTTTATGTTTTGCCTCTGCAATATAGAACAAAAAAAAGTGGAAGCCGTTTACAACTTCCTGTAACGCGGAATCGGAGCGCAGCTCTTGAGGAGAAGGAGGGACGGGTACTCAGGGGAGGGTATACCCCTCCTCCTCCTCCTCCTTTCCCCTCATTCTTCAATCTCCTCCGGGGAGTGGTCACGTGACCTCGGGAGAGGGGGTCACGTGGCCTCGGGGGGGGTCTTGTGACCTCGGGGAGGGTCTCGTGGCCTGGGGGTGTGACCTGGGGTGGTCACGTGACCCCAGGGGGAGAGCTCGCGCGGTGCATTATGGGACATTTCCCATAATGCACCGCGCGGTTACGCTGACGGCGATGCCGACGCCAACGGCTACGCCGCTCAACCCGGAAACGGGCGCCTTAGAGCTGCGCTCTAAAAGTGTCTGCGCGGCCTCGTCGGTACCGTGTCTGGCTCGTGACCGAATGGATCGTGGGTTCGAATCTCGCCAACCTAATATCCTTGCATTTTTTTTTAGGGGGGTTAAAATGAATTACTTTATAAAGTGAAATCATGTGAGACACGTCATGTGGTTTTGACGTCATGACCCTATTGACCGATCAGGATTTTCCCGTCCGCCGCCGCCGCCGCCCGCTTTTCCGCGATATGAGCTTGTAGCGCGTTCGATGTTGAGGACGAAGAGATGTTGCGCCCGAATCCGAGCTTAGGTGACAACGTTCTGTTTAATGAACGTGCCGTCGGGCTCGTGCCAACGAATATTGTCGTCGTCTTTGTTGGTGGCGACGCTGGACGTATTGACAGCTACAGATCGCTCGCCCCTAGAGACGTCGCATGTAGGCCTGCAGTAGGCTGCAGGAGACCGAGCTATCCTGTGACCAGTAGCCAATTAGGCTCCTAGCAGTACCGCTTTTGCGGTTGGCGTGTTGCGAGCAGAATGACGTGGCAGAAAGCGGAGGAAGTTGAAGACAACGTGCGAGGACCGGGCAGGTTATGGTTAAGGTTGAGGTCAGGTGAAGTGGAGAGAGCGGGAACACCGATCCGGTAGTGCTGTGGCTCCGAAGTTTACGGGCTCTATCCCCACTCGCGTTCCAGGGGAGATGGCGGCCAGCTGCGGGACCAATGCAGTGTAATTCCCGGAGACGACGCACCGAGTGGAGAGCAGATGTCTGACCTAGCAGTGACGAAGAGCCCTTGGTCGGTCAGTGACGTACACTTATGAACAGACTGCAGGTGCACCGCTACTTGCCATACCCCAGCGTGTCGCGGTGCGGCACGCACCACATGTTGTGGCAGCACGCGGCCGTGCCAGGCTGAGCACTACACCACACAGATGGGCACGACTGCTTGGACGACACCAGGGACTGCGGCAGTGGTGGAATTGCCAACGAACGTAAACTTGCCGTGCCGGCGGTTTGAGCGAGGTGGTGGCAGCCCGTTGCTGAGAGATGCCGGCGGCAGACGCGACGGGGCGAAGGTGGTGGCGGAGGCTCCGGATGCGGGGGCTGTGGTAGGTGTGCCTCCCGCATAAACATCCGAAATGTCATGCTGTTGCCATGCCCCGGGCCGCGGAGAACGTTCCCCTGGATGACAGGTGCTCGGAGCCGATCCTCATGTCCGGGTCACCAATTTGTAGCGCGTTCGATGTTGAGGACGGAACAGATGTTGCGACTGACTCCGAGCTTAGGTGAAAACGTTCTGTTTAATCCACGTGCCGTCGGGCTCGTGCCAACGAATATCGTCGTCGTCTTCGTTGCTGGCGACGCTGGACGTATTGACAACTACAAGCTCCTTAGAACTATGGCTTTAAAATTACACTTTCAAACCGCTAGACCAGCAAACGTTTAAACCGTTGCTAGTTTAGCGCTATACTATCAACCGTTTAAACGGTTGCTAGTGCAGCGGTTTGAATGTGTAATACATTCACACCGCTTGAGTAGCAACCGTTTAAACAGTCAAACGGTTGCTGGCAATCGTAAACGGTTGCTACTCAAGCGGTGTGAATGTCTTATTTTTTCTTGGTTGGTTGGTTCGTTACTCTTACAATTAATATGCTTACTTGCTAAACTTAATCCCATGAGAAGAGAAAAGTGACGACCGCGGCAAACGTGATAACAATAGTCAAAGACAACTCAAGAAACGCAGTGTGTGCCTTATTATGTTCATGCTCCCGATTCTCATCGGCTGCACCTCATTGGAAGCAGGGCGATATTAAGATGCCTAGCCGGGAATCGCAGCACCCTGCGGTTTTTAGGCTGCCAGTGCTTGCAAGAACCAACAAAACCACAGGGTGTCTCAAGCGGACCTTCAACTGTAAAGCAAGCCAGAAAAATTGGCGCCTTCACATTGAAAGCTCAAACTTTCAGCAAATGTGCACTGAGCCGGTCAGTTTCACCATGTGAACTTTCAATGGCACAGTTGTGTTTCTGTAGGAAATGTAGAGCGAAAAAAATCTTGCCAAACTCAAGGTTAGGCGCGTTCGCAGACGACCGAAGTAGCGCGACGCTAATTGCTTGTCGCGCCATCTCCCGATAGGCCCAGCGAGTAGACAACAGAGTGCATCGCTTGCTCGCGACGCCTATCGGGAGATGGCGCCACAAGGAAACAGCATCCCTAACTCGGTCGTCTGCGAACGGGCTACCTTGATTTTGAAAAGTATTTTTGCTCTTATTTTTGACGGGCAAAAAAATCTGTCTTGAATTGCACTTGGTAAAACTGGCCTGCAGAGCACACATTCGACGAAAGTTTAAGCTTTCTACGTGAAGGCGCCAAGTTTTCCGGCTCGTTTTAGAGCGGAAGGTCCACTTGGGACACCCCACATGTACGACCGCCAGCCAATCAAGACGGAAACGCAGAAAAGGCTCGCGGCAGCAATCTTGTGATGTTTTCCATATGCAACACCTCCTTTACCAAACGTTTCACACGTTGTGCGGTTTTTTTTTTGTCATGAACACAAAGTTATTGTGTAGCGAACTCGACTACAACGACCGAAACAAACTTACAATATGTAGAAGAAACAAACAAAACAAAAACTAGGATACGCGAGCAGGATGCCTTCGAGCAGGATGCCTCTCGGCTTCCACGCAAACTGCACACTCCTCGGAAACTGCCGGATGTGCGGTCTAGCGAAAGGAATCCTCCCAAGCGCGAGATAAGGAAACGCGTGGCGAAAACATGCCTCGTGGGTATGTCAGGCATGCGGAAAAACAAAACCGCCGAAAGAAAAGCAGAAAGAAAAGAAAGAAAGGGAGGCGGACTATACATTGTCGTCTACTACCCGATGAAATTTGTCGTCTCGCGTTTCACCGCCCGACGCAAAATGTGGCGACGTACAACGCCTTCTCTATGAATTGTCTTGTGTGTTTGTTTAGACAAAGGAAATTGCCCCAGTGGGTATCTTGTGTCACCGCTGTAGATGATATATTTAACCAGTGCGGTACAACTGTTAGGCTGGCGCCTTTAACGTGCACAGCGAAGTAGTGAAATGCGACCTGATGACGGTACGATGCTCATTGAGATGGAAACGGCCAGGGGTTAAGCTTCATACATAAAAAAATATAAAGGCAAGCTATACGTTTGTCTTGACGCGTTTTACCGCGTGACGGAAAATGTGGCGACGTACGATGGCTTCTATGTGTGTACTTTTTTGACTGCCCTCCGGGCTTTCCGCTGCTCGATCACTGTTCCCCAGTTTGGACCGTGGCGGAGACTAGGAGTCAACCGAACCGATCCGGGGAAGAAAGACTGTCGTCTCATACCCCGTTTTCCGCACATTGCTGTTTGCGATTGCTGGGTCACGTGAAGAAATCGTGTCTCTCGATTGAGAGAAGTCAGCAAAGGCAGTGGTCCTTGCTGACGTGTCTCCTGATGTCGCAACAAGACGTTGGTGTTCGCTGGGGACCATACGCATGCTCCGATTGTTCAGGTTTAGCACGCTTTGCAGTGGCGACAACAGGCCGCTGCGCGTTCGCGGTTTTTATTAACAGTTAGTCTGGGAACAGGTACAGTGTGCCGTTTTTTATTACCGCCGTCACATTTCAATTTTTTTCAGTACTTTTTTCTTTTTCATTTATTTCTTCTTGCTTTATTCTTATAAAAAATTTCTAAATTAATTGTTAATTTTTTCACTAGCTCATTTTGTGGGGTTTCCCATCAACGGTATGCCAAAGTATGAACTGTAAAATTAGAGTACGATCTTGAATGCCTCGTAGCGGTAAGGGCTGGGTTGCACTATCGATAAAAACAGACTATTTAATCCATCGACAAAAGTTTTTTTTTCTCGATCTTTTAGTTTACGTATTTCAATGCCACTCTTTTTTTTGTGTGTGTGCTGTGTGTTTGTGGGCGCTTCTGGCCTTGAAAATTACAACCGCTTTTTGCCGAAGAGATATTACAAGAAAAAACGATGATATATCACCAAAACGCCCAGTAACACAACATGAAACAGCACTGAATCCACGTCTCAGGGAACGTAGAAACGAGCGCCAGACGGGAAAACTTGTCATTGCAAAAGCGTTCAATAACGCCCTCCCCCAAACCTCTTTTCGAAAAAAGTTAATAAAACAAAAAAGTGTGCAGAACCCATCCTTTGGGAATGATTATCTACGTTAATGCGAATAGCATCAAACGGTGCGGAGTTATGCGCGTTCGTCAGGTGGCCGGTACACTCTAGATACGCCAGCCCACTCTTGAGGCGATTCTAAATTTGCTGACACTTTCACAGCCCTGCGCACGATCTCCGCAGCCCAGCACGTGCGTTTGTGTCACTTAGGAAGGCGAGCAAAGCACGCGCCATACGCACAAACACTCAAAATGGTACCGACCAGACTTTCTGGCGTCTCAGCTAGTCTCAACCAACGGTACTCTAAACGGTTGTTTATATCTTTACCATAGGACGCGCTTACAGCGCTGTCACAGCTACCGGTGCGCGCGCGTTCCATGCACGAGGGCTCATTCCGCTCTCGTGAGGCTGAGCACGGCCGCTACATCACCCTCTCCCCGAGCGCGGGAGAGGGTGAGCTAGCGGCCGTGCTCAGCCTCACGAGAGCGGAATGAGCCCTCGTGCATGGAACGCGCGCGCACCGGTAGCTGTGACAGCGCTGTAAAGCGCGTCCTATGGTAAAGATATAAACAACCGTTTAGAGTGCGTTGAATGACTGCCTTCATAGCTCTGTGGTTAGCGCGTCTGCCTGCTGATCAAAGGGTCAACGGTTCGAATCCCAGCCGGCGCCGGTCTTTTTTATTTATTTATCGACCCGCGGCGTAAGAGGTTAGATAGCCAGATAGATAGATAGATAGATACATAGACGAAAAGTGCGTGAAGTATCCAAAGAATGCTATTCGCATTAAAA
>JAZHYW010057079.1:0-11699 GCA_037355805.1 Ixodes ricinus | reverse complement strand
TCTTTACGGCGCCGCCTTTTTTGTTTGTTAACTTTTTCGATGGGTGTTTGGGGGAGGGGCGTTATTTAACGCTTTTGCAATGACAAGTTTTCCCGTCTGGCGCTCGTTTCTACGTTTCCTGAGACGTGGATTCAGTGCTGTTTCATGTTGTGTTACTGGGCGTTTTGGTGATATATCATCGTTTTTTCTTGTAATATCTCTTCGGCAAAAAGCGGTTGTAATTTTCAAAGCCAGAAGCGCCCACAAACACACACGCACACACACACACAAAAAAAGAGTGGCATTGAAATACGTAAACTAAAAGATCGAGAAAAAAAAACTTTTGTCGATGGATTAAATAGTCTGTTTTTATCGATAGTGCAACCCAGCCCTTACCGCTACGAGGCATTCAAGATCGTACTCTAATTTTACAGTTCATACTTTGGCATACCGTTGATGGGAAACCCCACAAAATGAGCTAGTGAAAAAATTAACAATTAATTTAGAAATTTTTATAAGAATAAAGCAAGAAGAAATAAATGAAAAAGAAAAAAAGTACTGAAAAAAATTGAAATGTGACGGCGGTAATAAAAAACGGCACACTGTACCTGTTGCCCAGACTAACTGTTAATAAAAACCGCGAACGCGCAGCGGCCTGTTGTCGCCACTGCAAAGCGTGCTAAACCTGAACAATCGGAGCATGCGATTGTCCCCAGCGAACACCAACGTCTTGTTGCGACATCAGGAGACACGTCAGCAAGGACCACTGCCTTTGCTGACTTCTCTCAATCGAGAGACACGATTTCTTCACGTGACCCAGCAATCGCAAACAGCAATGTGAGGAAAACGGGGTATGAGACGACAGTCTCTCTTCCCCGGATCGGTTCGGTTGACTCCTAGTCTCCGCCACGGTCCAAACTGGGGAAGAGTGATCGAGCAGCGGAAAGCCCGGAGGGCAGTCCAAAAAGTACACACATAGAAGCCATCGTACGTCGCCACATTTTCCGTCACGCGGTAAAACGCGTCAAGACAAACGTATAGCTTGCCTTTATTTATTTTTTATGTATGAAGCTTAACCCCTGGCCGTTTCCATCTCAATGAGCATCGTACCGTCATCAGGTCGCATTTCACTACTTCGCTGTGCACGTTAAAGGCCCCAGCCTAACAGTTGTACCGCACTGGTTAAATATATCATCTACAACGGTGACACAAGATACCCACTGGGGCAATTTCCTTTGTCTAAACAAACACACAAGACAATTCATAGAGAAGGCGTTGTACGTCGCCACATTTGCGTCGGGCGGAACCGAGACGACAATTTCATCGGGAGGACGACGTTTTCTTTCTTTTCTTTTTGCTTTTTCGCGGTTTTGTTCCGCATGCCTGACATACCCACGAGGCATGTTTTCGCCACGCGTTTCCTTATCTCGCGCTTGGGAGGATTCCTTCCGCTAGACCGCACATCCGGCAGTTTCCGAGGAGTGTGCAGTTTGCGTGGAAGCCGAGAGGCATCCTGCTCGAAGGCATCCTGCTCGCGTATCCTAGTTTTTGTTTTGTTTGTTTTCTTCTTCATATTGTAAGTTTGTTTCGGTCGTTGTAGTCGAGTTCGCTACACAATAACTTTGTGTTCATGACAAAAAAAAAAACCGCACAACGTGTGAAACGTTTGGTAAAGGAGGTGTTGCATATGGAAAACATCACAAGATTGCTGCCGCGAGCCTTTTCTGCGTTTCCGTCTTGATTGGCTGGCGGTCGTACATGTGGGGTGTCCCAAGCGGACCTTCCGCTCTAAAACGAGCCGGAAAACTTGGCGCCTTCACGTAGAAAGCTTAAACTTTCGTCGAATGTGTGCTCTGCAGGCCAGTTTTACCAAGTGCAATTCAAGACAGATTTTTTTGCCCGTCAAAAATAAGAGCAAAAATACTTTTCAAAATCAAGGTAGCCCGTTCGCAGACGACCGAGTTAGGGATGCTGTTTCCTTGTGGCGCCATCTCCCGATAGGCGTCGCGAGCAAGCGATGCACTCTGTTGTCTACTCGCTGGGCCTATCGGGAGATGGCGCGACAAGCAATTAGCGTCGCGCTACTTCGGTCGTCTGCGAACGCGCCTACCCTTGAGTTTGGCAAGATTTTTTTCGCTCTACTTTCCTACAGAAACACAACTGTGCCATTGAAAGTTCACATGGTGAAACTGACCGGCTCAGTGCACATTTGCTGAAAGTTTGAGCTTTCAATGTGAAGGCACCAATTTTTCTGGCTTGCTTTACAGTTGAAGGGCCGCTTGAGACACCCTGTGGTTTTGTTGGTTCTTGCAAGCACTGGCAGCCTAAAAACCGCAGGGTGCTGCGATTCCCGGCTAGGCATCTTAATATCGCCCTGCTTCCAATGAGGTGCAGCCGATGAGAATCGGGAGCATGAACATAATAAGGCACACACTGCGTTTCTTGAGTTGTCTTTGACTATTGTTTATCACGTTTGCCGCGGTCGTCACTTTTCTCTTCTCATGGGATTAAGTTTAGCAAGTAGGCATATTAATTGTAAGAGTAGCGAACCAACAAACCAAGAAAAAATAAGACATTCACACCGCTTGAGTAGCAACCGTTTACGATTGCCAGCAACCGTTTGACTGTTTAAACGGTTGCAACTCAAGCGGCGTGAATGTATTGCACATTCAAACCGCTGCACTAGCAACCGTTTAAACGGTTGATAGTATAGCGCTAAACTAGCAACGGTTTAAACGTTTGCTGGTCTAGCGGTTTGAAAGTGTAATTTTAAAGCCATAGTTCTAAGGAGCTTGTAGTTGTCAATACGTCCAGCGTCGCCAGCAACGAAGACGACGACGATATTCGTTGGCACGAGCCCGACGGCACGTGGATTAAACAGAACGTTTTCACCATACTTCGCAGCTCCAGACGCAGCCGATGCTGAGCGCGAGCGTGTGGCCTGAACAGTGCTTGCATTGCACGAGCGTGCGGCTGGGACGCTGAAAGCCCGAGCTCGCGGTTGTAGCATCGCCTGCGTCTGGACCCAAGCAGAGTAAGCTCGAGTCGTCGCAACATCTGTTCCGTCCTCAACATCGAACGCACTGCAAGGTGATCGGACTGGATCGTCCGAGCACCTGCCATCCAGGGGAACGTTCTCCGCGGCCCGGGGCATGGCAACAGCATGACATTTCGGATGTTTATGCGGGAAGCTCACCTACCACAGCCCCCGCATCCGGAGCCTCCGCCACCACCTTCGCCCCGTCGCGTCTGCCACCGGCATCTCTCAGCAACGGGCTGCCACCACCTCGCTCAAACCGCCGGCACGGCAAGTTTACGTTCGTTGGCAATTCCACCACTGCCGCAGTCCCTGGTGTCGTTCAAGCAGTCGTGCCCATCTGTGTGGTGTAGTGCTGGCCTGGTACGGTCGCGTGCTGCCATAACATGTGGTGCGTGTCGCACCGCGACACGCTGGGGTATGGCAAGTAACGGTGCACCTGCAGTCTGTTCATAAGTGTACGTCACTGACCGACCAAGGGCTCTTCGTCACTGCTAGGTCAGACATCTGCTCTCCACTCGGTGCGTCGTCTCCGGGAATTACACTGCATTGGTCCCGCAGCTGGCCGCCATCTCCCCTGGAACGCGAGTGGGATATAGAGCCCGTAAACTTCGGAGCCACAGCATTACCGGATCGGTGTTCCCGCTCTCTCCACTTCACCTGACCTCAACCTTAACCATACCCTGCCCGGTCCCCGCACGTTGTCTTCAACTTCCTCCGCTTTCTGCCACGTCATTCTGCTCGCAACACGCCAACCGCAAAAGCGGTACTCCTAGGAGCCTAATTGGCTACTGGTCACAGGATAGCTCGGTCTCCTGCAGCCTACTGCAGGCCTACATGCGACGTCTCTAGGGGGAGCGATCTGTAGCTGTCAATACGTCCAGCGTCGCCACCAACAAAGACGACGACAATATTCGTTGGCACGAGCCCGACGGCACGTTCATTAAACAGAACGTTGTCACCTAAGCTCGGATTCGGGCGCAACATCTCTTCGTCCTCAACATCGAACGCGCTACAAGCTCATATCGCGGAAAAGCGGGCGGCGGCGGCGGCGGACGGGGAAATCCTGATCGGTCGAATGGGTCATGACGTCAAAACCACATGACGTGTCTCACATGATTTCACTTTATAAAATAATTCAACCCCCCCCCTCCTAAAAAAAAAAATAGAATAAGAATATTAGGTTGGCGAGATTCGAACCCACGATCAATTCGGTCACGAGCCAGACACGGTACCGACGAGGCCACGCGGACACTTTTTTTTCTTTATTGCAGGGGCAAAACATAAACAGTCAAAACGTTAAAAATGGTCTATAACACTTTTTGTAGAGCACATTAAAAACCTCTCATCTTAAGGAGAGGCTCACAAATGCCTAGCCAGTCGGGCTTCGGCTCACGGTTTGAAAGAACTCTTTCCACTCGCGTAATGAGGCTGAAAAAGTAATATCTCACTTCTTTAGCATTGGGGTCGGCATGGCGGACCGCCATGCGCGACCTCCATATGCTACACAACCCAAGCAACATAATCAAATCAAAAGGAACGCCATTGTCATTCGTTACGTTCAAGAAGCGAATGCCGGATGGGCTAATGCACAACTGTTTCTTCAGTGTGCGTTGGAGGACGTCCCACCCCAAAAAAACTGCATCCCAGCAAAAAATAAAAACGTGTTCGATGGTTTCTGGTTGTTTACATACAAGACAGTCAACCGACCATGGCACATAAATTCCTTTTTCCCTGAGCCATGCCTTAACGGGCAAAGTGTTGGTGTGCAGTTTAAAAAAGAAAGATTTAACGGAGGGAGGGACACACATTCCCTTGACCCGCTTTAACACATCGTGGCCACCGGGACAAATGACAGCTCTATAAAGTGGTGTCGGGAACAGACTCATCACCAAGTCACGTGCTAGCGTTTTCTTGCTCACAACAGACAGGTAGTCTAAAGAAAAACGGGCAGATAAAAAATAAACTGCGTCAACCACCTCTTTCTGGTATCCAACGAGCCTCTTTGGCTCCCCGCCATGTGACGAGACAAGGAATGACGGCAGGTGAGGGGACAAATTGGTTTGGATGAACGTGCGTATGAATGGGTGCTCTTGATCTCGTAGAAAAATAAACCGAGAAACGAGTTGCTTAACGAACAAGTGAGAGAGTCCGAGACCCCTGTTACGTACCCTGTGGAAGAGGTTGTCACGTCTCATACGCTCCCAGCTCGTTCCCCAAATGAACACAGCGAAAACGCGGTGAAATTTCTGCACATTGATGCGCGCACAATGTATGACTTGCAAAACATACCAAAGCTTTGAGATTAGAAAAAACATTACAAACAGTCGCTTTGGCAAAGATGGACAGATCACGCTGCCTCCAGTGGGAGGCGCGCCTGCCCAAGTCGGTGGCGACTTCCGAACCAATAGGTTTTGTTCACTCTGTAACATTGTAGGGGCACTCCGAGGTATGTGCAGGGCAGGCAATCCCAACAGACCCCTTCAAAAACTGAAGGCGTTGTGGCCCACGCACCGTGCCGAAACCCGCGGCACTTACTCCAGTTTATTGCTGCACCCGTCGCCTCGCAGAAAGATTTTGCCAATAAAACTGCGGCGCTAACACTTCGCTTGTCGCAGCAAAACACTGCAATGTCGTCCGCATAGCTCATGACTTTGATCTCAGCATTTTCCAGCCGGAATCCCTGACATTGCTTACTATTAATAACACTTAAACAAAACGACTCTAAGTACACAATAAACAGTAAAGGCGACATAGGACATCCCTGTCGCACGGACGTTCTCACCTGGATCGGCTGTCAGTTCCTTATTGACAATAAGCCTCGTGGTGCAGTCTTTATAGGCTATTTTAGCTCCATCCAAAATGACTTCGCCCACATTTATGCGGTGTAAGACATCAAAAAGTACATCGTGCTTTACACGATCAAAGGCCTTGTCTAGGTCGATTTGGAGCATAGCAACTTGTCGCGTGCCACTGTCGCATGCCTCCAGAACGCTACGAGCAACATGAACGTTTGTCAAAATCGATCTACCCTGTATGCCGCAGGTTTGGTGGTCTCCGATAAGCTGACAAGCGACACTCTGGAGTCAGCGAGCTAGAATTTTAGCGAAAACCTTGGCCGCGCAGACACTTTTTATTGTATTAATTGCTTGGAAATGTGACTAGGCCACGCAGATACGCTTGCACGGCTTGGAAACAGGAGGCGGCTTATATTTAGATATCGCGTTCCACCCTTGAAGGTAAAGCTTAACGTCCTCCTGCAATTTTTTTGGGGGGGGGGGGGGGCTCAGCTGGACACTCTTACAAGTCATTTTTACCTTCATCAAAGGATGATTTATTATCGAAGAAATACTTCAATCTGTGAAGCAGGGTGTTAGAAATAAAACTTTAGTGCTTTGCGATCATAAGAGAGAGCCTTCAGCGGCACACTTTGTGATTCGGGGAGTATACTGCATAAACTTTAAATACGAGATTTATATTTTTTATCAAGTTACGTCACAACCCCTGCACTACTCACATAATCTCGTATTGTATTGTATTCTCACTTAATGCGTGATATGTCATGATAGATATTGATGCGTGCCATGTAACATAACTCGCCTAATACGGCGCAGGAAACTAATTTCATTGCTAAGGCCTTGGCTTCTCAAAATATATATCTCACAAAATACGACTTAATAATTAACCGTCCTATATTTCAAATAGATTGACTTTTATATAGATTTATTTTCGATGGTCGCCATGCCAGGGCGCAAACATCCATAACAAGACGACGTAGTCAAGCTGGCGGCAGATCACAAGAAAATAAAATATTTTAATAGGCGGCCGTGTTTGTTTGCCAGGCCTGCTCACTCGCCTCTATTAGAGGGATATTTCAACTGAATTTGAAATATACTCGTTGTGTTCAGAAATAGGCTGAATATGATCCGCAATATCCGTAAATGACAATCACACGTTCGTATTTTGAGCCTGATGGCTGTATTTTTTGTTATAAACGGCCTACTCTGGCAAGCGCTCGGAGAGCAGCCAGCGGAGAGCACGTCACATCCGGCGCAATCGTGACGTAGTTTGTCTCGGGATGAGCAAAGCTGCGGCGAGGCTGACGTCGTCAGGATTCCCTAGCTGTTCAAGCCACCGAAGCAGTCGAAGGATGCCAGCGATCGCGCCACCGGAACTAACCGCAAAGCTGCTTTTGTGTGAGTTTTGTGTGTCGGGTTAATTTTCTATAATCTTGTAGAGGGAGAATAACGACGCCTGGCACACACGAAAGAGAGTCGTCTGGGAACACAAAAGAGAGTCCCGTTGAGTGGAGAGTTCCTCCCTGTCCTCTTCTCTTGTGCTGGCCGTAGAGCTGTCGGGATGACGTCAGGTTCAAATCATGTATAGCTCTAGGCCGAGACAGTTATCGTCACTACCTGTCAAGGTTCCTAGACGGGCATTACAAACGAGGCTTTAGCTACATCCGCCAGGTAATCTTTGCTAGTCGTTTAATTTGTTTTAAAATTCCTTTTCGTGTCTCTTTTAAAGGATGTGATTCTGCCCCTTTGAACATGTATAGACCAAAAAATAAGCGCCGAAATTTTGTTGTAGTATCCCTTTAGAGCATTCAGGAAATCACACTATTTTGTCGCTAAGGTAATAAAGAAACTCAGAATATTTATATTACGCACATTCCCACAGTCCGCGTACTCACTGTGTAGTGTTTAGCGAACATTTTATGCTGCATTTGTTTCGCGGCTTAGTCGTTGTCTGTAAAAGAAACATTCCCACGGAAATAACGCGCAGGAGTTTTCTTTTATAAATATATATATATAAATATCCTGTATATTTTGTAGTTGATTGTCGAAAACCTTTTAATGTCTGTTATTTGTTTGTCGTTGTATGTGTGAATGCATATGTTGTACCCCACTCCTACTTGGGCCTTCAATGACCTGTAGTACCCTCTAAATAAAAAGAAAGTTAAGTTGATATTGGTGCACGCACTAATACAACAAATACGTACGCAAAAAAAAATACTGTTAAGACCTTGGCCGCAATCAACGTTTTCATTTCCCTTAACGAAGCGGCACTCAAGAGAGCAGAAAGGTGAAAGCTAGCACTCGTTTAAGTTGTGTGGGGGGGGGGGGGGGGGGGGCGGTGAACCACTTTCGCAGGGGCGGGCGGGGGGGGGGGGCGGGGGGGGCGGTCCGCCCCGGGTGCGGGGCTCAGGGGGTGTCAAGGCGGGCCACGAGAGCGGGGGGGGGGGGGGGGGGGGTTCGCGGCGGGCCACGTGAGAGCGGGTGGGGGGGGGGGGGGGGGGGCCGTCGGTCGCGGTGGGCCACGCGAGAGCGGGGGGGGGGGGTGTCGCGGCGGGCTACCGCCCCGGGTGCCGCTGACCCTCGTGACGCCACTGCACTTTCGACACACGGGCCGAATGGGAGGCTAAACGTACCAGCCAGGGACACGTTTGCAGGCACCGTGTACCCGTGCTGCGCCACCACTGTGGCGTGACCTCATGTGTGGACAGCGCACTAATCACAGTAACTGTAGCTTCGAGAAATGTGAAGCGCCTGCGCCGAGTCGCAAGCAGCGGCACCGTTATACAGAGAGCACGTCGTCTGCATCATGCGCAGGAGTTCTGGTGGCGTCGGAAAAACGCGAGCTCTCATTGGCTCCGACTGAAGGATAGTGGGTAGGCGTCAAAGCAAGCTGCCTTGAGGCCTACCCACTATCCTTCATTCAGAACCAATCAGAGCTCGGCGTTCTGACGTCACTGCGCTCCGCATGGCGTGAAGTCAGAGTGCGTGTTGGTGTTTTCCCCGGCGTGAGCACAAATGGAAGAATAAAATAAACAAAATTCGGAGTTAAGAACAATGCCAGAACCACGCTAGGGAACGCCACTGATTGGC
Source organism: Ixodes ricinus (assembly GCA_037355805.1). Taxonomy (NCBI): domain Eukaryota; kingdom Metazoa; phylum Arthropoda; class Arachnida; order Ixodida; family Ixodidae; genus Ixodes; species Ixodes ricinus. Next base: position 2,795 of record JAZHYW010057079.1, on the reverse strand, counting down.
ACGTGAATGTCACGTGACATCGGAATGTGAGGATGTCCGGTTTGTTTTCATCGCGCGCGCCATATCGGTACGGCGCGATTGCTTGCTTGCGAACGAAATGCTCTGGTTCGTTATTTGTTCTCTCAGCGGTGACACAACATACGAGATCGAAAAAGGTACCAGTTTCCATCTTTATCGGTGAGAAAAAAAATAACTTGGGAACTAGAGATTGTATTTAAAACAAGACAAAAGGGAGCCTGCGAGCGCGATGGCGTGCTCGAGCCGCTTATCAGTTGCTTTCACGACGAATCGTGTTGCATTTTGTATTATGTTTTTTGTTCATTTTTGCGAGTGTCTGTTTCGTTCTTTGTACGGATTTCACTTGCGGGTTTCGGCGCCAGCGATATTCAGGTAAAATGCCTTTCTTGCTTTCATAACTTTATTTTCATCATGCTCTTGCTTTCATAATTTCATTTTCAGTTTCTAACCGCCTTCAACGAGTAAATCAAAAGCATTTCACATGTAGTAAAATGTTTGCATATATTTTTTTTTGTTTCGGGTTACACTACGCCCGAAAATTAAATAGTGCCAAATGACATTTACTCTCAATTGAGTTTGTAACTTGCCTTCAGCCTACCAGGTACATTTTAATTTAGCCTTCGTGTATGTAGAGAAAGCAGTTTCAGATATAAAATAAAAGTTGCCAAGAAAAATAGTTTTTCCATGGATTTATTTAATTTTGAACATATTAGTGGCATAAACAATATTGACCTATAATAACCTTAGTTTGCGAGAGTATTGCGACACCAACAGTACGATTGCTAGCCTGAGGGTCTTCAACGTGCATCACGCAACAGTTACACACGACCCTACGAAGGCACGATACTCGTCCAGATCGAGACAGGCAGGAACGGGGTTTGAACCCAGGCTCCCTTGGTTCGAATACACAGTAACATTGCAACGGGACATGCTTCTTTTTATAAATATAGTGGCGCTAGAAAACGACCATGACAAGGTCACATTGCTAGAAGCCGCAAGACGCACAAGACACTATTCACTCCTAGAAATGCCTTAATTATTTCCTCCTTCGTATCCCAATCTGGGATTCATCAAAAGGTTCCACTTGCCCAAAGGTGGCCATTTTGTATGCTTCCGGGTAAATCATCTACGATCCTTCTTGGCTGCCTGACTGGCTCTCCGTCTGGACGGTGCTGGTAGATGCGATCTTCAGTCGGGAGATGCGTTCACCATCCTCGCCGCCAAAAGTTGCTGCGTCTTGGAAGTGAACTGACACCGGAGTGGCAACAACTGCTTGGGTTTATTGACATGAGGCTTGATGCGGTCGCCAGCTCGAGCGCTCCGCTGGTCGATCACACTCCCTCGCATACAACAATGACGCCCTTATATCAAGATTTGGGGAGAGAGAGAGCGAGATGGAAAGGGCCGTCTCTGTAGCAATGACACGTGGCAATGAGTTAGCTGTTATTTATCAGGACGCAAACACTATAGACACAGACGCAAGACACGTGACACGAGTGAGCGCCCCGCCGCCATTCGCTTCCAATGGCCGCTCATTTCAGTGATGCGCCGCCATTTGTTTCCAAGGGCCGCTCGAGACACGGGCTTTGTGCAGCCAAAATGAGGGACTTTAAACAAAGCAATACGAAGAAACAGCCGGGAATTATCATCATCACCATCATAGAAAGGCTACGCAATAGCTGCTGATTTGTCAATAGAAACTTTAAGGCCACGGGTATGAAGATAATTTGTCATTTTCACTAGTGCAGACTGCTTCCTTGCCTTTGCTTCAACTCGTGTAGATCCAGTGTAAACATATACATATACAGATATCATCGGCATAAAAAGATGCCTGGATGGTTGGTGGCAGTATTTTGGTGAGACGGATGAGAGCGATGATAAATAATATAGGAATGAAAAAGCCCTCCCTGAGGGACACCATAGCCCACCAGGTAAGAAAGCGTGGTTCCTTTGTTTGTAGACATAAAAATTGATCTTCCTACGACGTCGCTTCTTATTCATCTGCATAAGTGCCCTCCAATGCCAATTTCACGGAGACCTAGAAATATCCTTCATGAGTGACATTATCATATTCTTTTTTGATATCCAAGAAAGCCGCTATTGTGATTTTACGATGTGTTCGCGTTTGTTGTGCGTAAGTTACTAGGCCAAGGACGCCATCAGTGGAGCTCCTCCCTTAACGGAAGCCTTACATGATTTCTAGATATATCCCTCGCTGTTCAAGATATCAACCTCAACGGCTGTGAACTATCTTCCATGATTTTTTCCTACGCAACTTGCGAGCGGGACAGGTCGGTATGACTTTAATTGAAGTGGGAATTGCCCGGTTTGAGAAGTGGTACGATCCTTGACATTCTACACGAGTAGAACATTTTCATTGAACCATAAAGAGTCAAAAGCAGCTATAGCGCATCCTTCCCGACATGTGTAAAATAACTGTAGTGAGTGCCGTCAGGTCCCAGTAAGGTGTGCGTTTTCATAGAAATGCAGTATCCAGTCCACTCATCGTAAAAAGGTCATTCATATCTTCCTTACGAAATACGAGCTCGACTGCGATGCGAGATAAAGATTGGCTCGACCGGATTTTCTATGTTGTCAACACATTAAAGTACTGGTTTCTCACTTTTTCTCTGAACAACTTTCTCTGAACAACTTTCCCACAACGCCAGCAAGCGAAGTGGGAGGAGTTGCGTAGGAGACGATTTACGACCTCGTCGGATCTTCTATATTTTCCATAATGGCTTTCTGGGATCTATATTTCTTTCAAAGCGTCCTCC
>JAZHYW010057078.1:0-13467 GCA_037355805.1 Ixodes ricinus | reverse complement strand
GCAAAAGCACCCATATTGCATTGACGCTAATATAGTGCTCAGTGTAAAATAAAGTGGGCGAGAATTCGACACAACTTAAATTAGAACACTAAAAAACATGCATGAGCACTTAAAACTGTTATTGTTTTAGTAGACAACATAATTTAAATGACGGCATACAGAATCGGTAAATAATAAAATCCATTGTTTTTCAGTGCCTTCTGAAGAATCTGAACGACCAAAGCTTTGGATCTATCCTGGAAAATATTACGTGCAGTGTGTTTAATATCATAAACAAGATTACGGGGACCCAGATCTTTGGAAATTGCTGAACAGAATTTTTAGAACGAATTGTAGGTAGAAATTACCTATTTATTGCTAAGAGTAGAGGCTAGTTCCCTCGTGCAGATTAATAGACCACATAGACTTCTAAATAAGGCGTAGGAAATGTTGAATTCCTGAGCAATAACCGGTCTGGTCATATAACTGTTCATATTGAATGAGTCAAAACAAAGCTGCGAGATTTGATTCTGGAAGGTATGGGTAATGGTGAAAGCACAAGTTAAATCAAAAATGACTTTCAATTTAAGCCACTAAATCTTCGCAGAATATGTCTTGGGTTAAAGCTAATCCATAACATATACTCAAAACAAAACAAGAATAAGCAAACATCTATCAAATATTTGTATCCGTTTTATTTTATATAAAAAAAAGCCAGATCAGGCCTACAAAATTGGAGAATTCAACTGTAAAACTGATGCTTTCAGAACTCGTTTTTTCCACGTACTTTTGTAGATTAGAATTGGCTACCCTGTAATACTCTTTCGTTGTGATACGAAACTGCATAATGCTTTTTTCCCTGCGGTTCCACTCTTTTGCAATAAAAGTTTGATAAAGACGTGTATATTATTGTGCATATTTTTCAATACTTCTGTGTTTAGCTTCTCACTTTCCACCGATACAGACCCCCCCACCCGACGTTGCAAGATAACTAAAAATCAAATATTAATTACATAAATAAATAAATAATAAATAAAACAAGACTCGTGTGAAAAAATCAGATGTTCACAGCACGATGTTTTGCCGAGTGCTAGTACCAATGAAGTCGACCCTTCCTGCTAAAAAACATATTTCAAAATTGGAAAAAAAATCAGGTTGGAGTTCTGCATTTGCTTTAAGTTGATGTATAATCAAGCCCTGTATTATCAAGGGCAGTTTGTATAATTAACCCTGTATAATTAACCCTGTAAAATCAAGGGCAGTTTAAGAAACACAGGGCGTGTCCTGTTATAAACGCGATCTTGCTCCGTGAATAGTTGCTCAGCATTCTTGTCGGACAATGCCGGCATCTTATTGGCTCCAGAGCGATAATGAGATGCTCCGGAATTCACTACGCCGTGCGTGTCTGAAGCTGACGATAAATGTAGCGTACATAGTGACTTGAAATCTCTCTCCTGTCTTGCTTCCCGAAAGTAGAGAGTGCACTAAAGTCCACAAGCCTTTCCCTATGTATCAGTTCTTGAATTGAGTAGCTTCATAAAAACGAACGATACAAAAGTGGAAAAAGATGAATGTACATATTTTATCTACATTCTAAGAAAATACGAAGTTTATATTTAACCGACACTTACGTATTTCCAAAATGGTGAAAGCTAGATCAAAGCCAGACAATGTAAGACTTATTCCATACCTCTTAGGTGTTAAGTATGTTGATGTTTCGCCAGGGCATGTAATTAAAAAAACTACGAGTTAGGCAGTTCAATCAGTTCAGAGCGATACTATGCTCTCTGTAGCTCCGGCTTTGATAGGAACTATGCTGGTTACATATAACTGACATAAAATGTCTTGGTGTATGTTTTGTGTATTGGGTTGCGTTGAGCGTAAACCAAAAGAGTTCCAAGTCGGATCGGCTTGAAACTCTCTTTTTCCTGCATTTAGAAAAAAAAGGAAATCAAGTTGATAAATATATATCTAAATTTAAGAGTTTTATAATGTTCAGACTCTGATCAAAGACAAAACATCGGAGTGTTTAGAACATTCCGGATTTAAATCTAACCACTCACTGATAGATATCGCGGGGCATAAAAAAATATGTTTTTTTGAGAGTGATTATTTATGAATCCTGAACAGTCTCCTTTTCTTTTTTACAGGTTAAACACGGATCCCGATGACTGCCCACCAACACAATGGAAAACTAACAACGCCTCTTCCTAGATTGTCTCTTAGTTTCACGTTTGCGCACTTGGCTCGGGCTAGTTTTGAGTGTGTTCTCGGGGTAGTTTTGAGTGTGGTCTCCAGTAAAGGCTGAACTAAGTTTAGAGCGTTCAAACACGACACGTTTTCTTCAGTTGGTGTACCTGAGGTGGATAAATATTTTCCGCCATATCCGTTCGCTTTGCGACGTTATCTTCCTTAAGATTTTTTTTCGACGAAGAGGGTTCGCCGAGCTCGCATCACCACAGCCTCTGTCGCACGCAGACCCGCGTCGGCTTGCTGCTTCTTGCGCCGCGTTTCGGCCAGCCGAGCTAGGCGCTGCTCCCGCTCCTCTGTCTCCTTCGCCCTCCTTGTATACGCTTGGCAGCGGCATCCGGTGCCTGACGCTGCTTTCGCTGTGCACCGGTTTCTCGCGCGCGCATTGGCTTCCGTCCTGTGACGTTACCTCCCTCTCCACTTTGACCTTCACTACCCTCCTCCTCTCTACGCGGCGCGCTTCCCTTTCCACTGTTTTGTTTTCCACAGACGGGCGGTGTCAGCTTTTATCTGTCGTGTAGGTCCTAATGCTACTGCATGAAAAACACCGAAGCGAAATGGGTCACGGCGCTCCGCGCGCAGTTTCTGAATCCCTGGTGCGTTGTCACGTGCCTCGATCCGGCTTTCTTATTGGCCCACCATCCCTGTAGGATCCAGGTTTTGTCGGGTTAAGCTGAAATGGAGCGTAGCAAGAAAAAGCATGCCGCCGGCTCGTCCGTACACATCGGCGCTGTCCCAGCCGTCCCGCCGTCTGGAACATGGATTCGCAGCCAGCTCCGCGCGCCCTTTCGTTTTGCTTCCCGCTCCTTTTCCCCGGCTGCTTTCGCGAAGAAAGTAATCAAAGGGGAAACGGTGTGCTGTCTGCTAATGCCGATGTAATTTCAAGACGATCGCTAATGTTCCGCTGTATTATTGTTAATAAAATAAAATCTTGAACCGATATACTATACCGGTCACCGGTTTAAACATTGCGGTTACGGTTAGTGTAAACACCGAATTAATATATATTTCTTGTTTCGGTTATGGTTACCAATTCTTTTTTTATCCCAAACAGTTTTCGGTTTGGGTTACGGTTATGGCTTTTTAGTCCCTGTTTTAAAATAAAACGAAATTATGCAGGGATGTCTCGTTAATATTTGGACACCTCCGTTCCCCCAAAAAATCGTCCATAATGTGATTTGTCCATAATAACGGGACTAAAAAAACGCGTGTATTTTCCCCTTCTGTGCCCGAAAATAGTGTCCTAATAGTGGGGTATTCATATTAACGGTGTCCATATTACCGAGATCTGTCTCTATAGGTGTGATGGCGGAACACCACTGCTGACCCACAACGCCTTCATGTGTTACGGTAATAGGTCGTGGCAGTTATTGCTATCCTTTTTGATTCTTTCGATTTTGATGATCGATCAGAATCGATTATCTGAATTACTGACCTTATGGATTAAAAATAAATTAAACTTGCCTTTGCGATGGGAGAGTAATCCCGCATTCTCGGATGCAAGCGGCAAGAGTAGAGCGGCGGCTAGAGTACCCGGATCTCACTTGGAAGTGCCCTGTTCGAATCCCAGCCTCGAACCCTACTTTCATTCTGTCGTCCGTTGCCGGAAAAATATAAAAAGAACTTGCAAGTTCCTTTTATTTTTCGCTTGTGCATAGTGTTATTCTAGCACTCTTTGGGTGGTACGCGATGTAGGCTACCCTTGCAATGAAAGAAGCTGCCCGTTGCTGCAGAGCAGACATGTACAAATTACTCAAAAAAGGTAGTTAAGTTAAGTTACTGAGTATTGACGCCAAAAGTAATTGGAGTAGAGTAGAAATTACGCATTCGTAATTGTAATTGAGTAAACTACTAACTACTGTAAAAAGTAGCGAGTTACTTTGAAGTTACTTTCGAAGTTACTTTTGTATATTTGTGGTAGCAAAATGAACAGCAGTTTTGATCAGTGAAAACCCCGCGAGCCTAAAATAAATGCAGTCATTTTATGGCTTGCGTTTTCACCAAAATAGTTTAATCGCTCGCCGAAGCAATTGACTTTCAAAGTCCTTATCGGAGAGTTTTCCCATTTTCCTCCTAGAGATGTTCCAGCCAGCTAAAAGACGTTCCACCGACGCGCTGGATGGAACGGCAGCGCTGAATTTCAGAAACGAGCTGTGCAGGGTCAGAAGCGAGTGTCAGCATCTTCGGTGTTCATGACGAAACATGTGAGGTTTGGCCTGGCTAGGGGGCGTTTTATAAAAATGATAAAGAACTCTCCTCCTTTTTACTTTCTTCGGCAAGTTCAGATTGTCGCGATTGGCCCCTCTTTAATTCCCACGACGTTCGGAGAGTACGCTGAGCGAGTGCACCTGACCGTCAAGGGTTGAGGTCTCGCGCCACGAACATGAGATCACCCGGACGACTGCGCGTTGTGCGTGTACGGTGCTACGTCGGTTCCACCTTCAGTCCGAGCGCAGTGGACGCCACGAACTATACCAGCCGATCCAGCGCCGGAGAAAATCACTGACCTGCCGGTTGGTGGAGCGACACAGGAGCTCAAGGTCGCATGACACTCTCTCAACGCTGGATTGGCTGGAATGGCTCTCAGCGTCCGCTGGCGCTCGGACGGAAGGTGAAACGGAGCATACATGGGTTGCACTGACGTCAGATCGCATACTTTTGACCACCGCGTAAAAGGAGGAGAGGGAAGTTGCATTTGTAAGAATTTTGAGTGACGGGTTAATCTTCTATAATCCTCTGGCAGGAGAATATGCGACGTCTGTGCAAATCCTGAGGCACAAAAGAAGGTCCTAATAAGAGGGGAGCTCCTTCTTTCCCTCCTCTGGCGGTCATCGGAGCGCTCTTTGAATGACGTCACGTGCAACCCATGTATAGTGGTTCGCTACTGAAGAAAAAATATTTTTTGGATGAACAAAAGATGAAACGAAATATACTTTGCCGCTGACGCCGGGCCCAAGAAAAGGATTTCCCAAGGCGTGACTCGCAATCCTTGCCGGCCTCTGCGGTATCGGAAGGACGCAGAAGGATTAAGCTAACAAGCATCGTCGCTCGTACAGTTGTAGCTTGAAGCGGGAAGTTGCTCCCGTGAACGGATTATCCGTGACGGCGTTTGTAGGCGCGAATGTCCGGCTTTGCAAGGAGTATGCGCTGACGACGAGGCGACCATGGGAACAGGTGCCCCAGCTGCAAGGTCATTCCAGTGGTGCCTACCTACGTGGAACCTCCAAACTGCTTGAGTCAGGAACTCACATAAAGGCAGACATGAAAACAACAACAACCCCCGGAGTGTCCCCGTCTTTCACGGTTGCAGCTGGAGGTGCGGCGCCTGTGTGCATTACCGGATTAGGTCAATACCGACCAAGGCTTGTTAAGCATCTGTTCCTGCGTTTGTGCGCTCCGGTGTTATGTTTTGGCTGCTCGTCGCAACCTTGGCCCAAGGACGCTTGTGGGAACGGAATGTCAGGGGCCTCCTTGCTCGAGAAATGTCACTTCATCTGCCGGCGTTTTATTTCTGCGCTCAAACTTTTATGGTGAGCAAAATTAGCACCAGATTTCGAAAGTAGCAGTAACTTGAGTAGAAGTTACCTGAAAATGTAGTTAAGTTAAACTACTAATTACCGAAATAAATTTGTAATTGAAAGTTACCAAGTTACTGGGAAAAGTAGTTAAACTACAGTAGTTTGAGTAGAGTAGTTGAACTACGTCCAAGTCTGCTGCAGAGGGGTGTCTTTTGCCAGTGCTCGACCCAGCTGTCACGCCGCCTTCGACGCCCGCGACGCTCTACGTCTGGTTTTGGTTTGGATACAAGTTCGTCCCTATTAACATGCTTTGTTTTCTACTACATTCATCTTCCATTCTGCCTGCCATTTACGACAATGTTTGTGTGTTTTTCTGCGTTAATTTCAGTTGATAGTAGCGCTCGCTTGTCTCGCCTCTCTTGTCCCGCTCCCCCGGCGCTTTCTTCTTCACCATTGTTGCTTGCGGGAGTTTTGAAAAAGGTCTCAACGGTGAATAGCGTGGGGCACTCTATCGGACCCACCCCTGCACTGGACTCCTATTTGTTTTGACATGGTGTGTCGCGGGTCACCGGTTGCTCGCGGCAAGTCTATCCAGCACAAAGATAGGTCATTGCTAGTTTTTTTTTATTTTACAGAAAAAAACTCAAGCCCTGCCGTGAGGCATTATTGCAGGGGGTGGGTTTCATACAAACACGTTTGTTTTAGAACACAAGTAATACACAAAAAACAAACAAAAAAACAAAACACTTTCTATGGATGAATAATGAAATTAAATAAAAACATACTGTCTATAAAAACACTACACAATTGAAAATTCAAAAATCAAATTTGCCGCAAGCACATCTTTCGGCAACCTATTCCACTCTTCTATGGTTTTTGGGAAAGAAAGAAAAAGCAAAGGTGTCGGTGCGGCAACAGTACGGTCTAATCTTCTTGGGGTGATCTCGTTCTTCGGACACATAAAACGGTTCATGTAAAAACACATCTCTGTTAATTACTAGTCTATTGTTGTAGATATCATTCTAAAATTTCATCCTAAACAATTTTCTACGCTTACCGAGTTTCTGCCAATGTAGGGCATGCTTCTGTTAGTGACACTCGCTCCAAGTTCGTAATAGTTTAATACAAATCTAGCACATTAATTTGTACCTTTTTCAAGTTTGTCTATTAAATAATTTTGGTGTGGATCCCAGACAACTGAGGCGTATTCCATACACGGACGGATATATGCAAGTATGAAGTTTCTCTAATTTTCCTCGGGCTTGCCGAAAATTTCTGCGTACAAAATTAAAGCATTTGTATTGCCCTTAGGGCTATCATTTCAACATGTCCCGTCCACGTTATATCATTAGATAACATAACACCTAGGTATTTTACATTTGAGCTAGGTTTAATTATTTCATTATTTATCATGTACACGGAAGTAGTGGATTTTTTTTCTAGTAAATTTAACATGCACGCTTTTTTAACGCTTAGGTTCATTCTCCAATTTTTACACCATAGAGAAATTTTATCTAGATCACTCTGTAAGTATTAATATCATAAGAATCATTAATTAATCTAAAAATTACACAATCATCCGCAAATAATCGAATATATGATTGCATGCCAGAAATAATGTCGTTTATATAGATCAGGAAGAGCAGAGGACCCAGTACCGAGCCCTGGGGACACCAGACTCGACCTTGTCGTGACCGAGCGGTGTCCGAGGCAACAAGCACGACAGGGAGCCAGGGACCGGGGCAGGGTGCAAGTCAGGAACGCAGGAGAGCCGGTGGTAACTCTCTAAAACTGCTTTAATTACATAATTACAGCATATGTATAAACAGAGAGAGCACGACGCAGTCGCGCTCCGTTGCTGCTTATATAGGGTTCGGTTTTTCGTCGCAGCCAATCCATGCAGCGTCAAAATCCGTGACATCATCGGGCCCCGCCCCACGTCTCACACGAGCACATACACGAGGGACGCTCCCACACTCACACACAGAGGTCACCTGGGTCTCGTTGTCCGCCGAGCTGCCGCCGTAGACCCAGGAGAGGCAATAGACCCTTTACGAAAGTCAGCGCCTCTAGTGTCGGTTGCGCGAACTTGACAAAATCCGCCATTACTGCGTCGTCAAGCATCGAGGGGGTTGAACCTGAACCATTCCGCTGCGTTCGGCAGTGGTTTGACATGCCAACCTATTGCTGCGTCCCTCAATGCACGCAAAGAGGGCCAAAAGATGAAAAACAACACAAGGTGAGTCTTTTTTTTTTTCACGTTAAAAACACCAGTATTCGAAGAAATCGGGTCATGCAGATCCGCACGGAGTGAGCGACGATCACATTTGGCCTGTCCGCTGCTGCCTCAACGCTTTTCGAAGCTTCGAGCGCGTGTTCACCGCTTCGGGGTGTAAAGTTAGCACAAATAAAAATAATCTTTAGAGGATAACCCCTGTCCACGCGACATCGTTTCGAAATGCGTTTGAACTGCACGAGTAATCGTGCGATGGACGCATCCCGCAGCTGCGAGCGACTCCTGACCAGTATTCAGACTTGATTTCTGACAACGTTGCGTTGTGGTGTCCGATCACAAGTTGTGTGAAGTTTCCTAGTAGGTATGGGCACGTAGCTTCGGATAATACCTCGCCCGCACAAGCACTCGCGCAAAAAAAGAAAAAAAAGAACGAACGCAAGGAGTGCTTGCACGTCACGACATTACATGGAACTCGATAGAACATTGTTTTACGTTCACGACATCGGCATTGCATAGTTGCTCTTGCTAGCACGGAGAGGTGTACCTCGTCTCTTTAATGCCTGTATCGGGAGCTCGTGCTGCAACTTCTAAACATGTTTTCAAGCGCGCGACCGGGGCGGTATCGGGCCTCCGAGAACGATTTGCTTTGCTCGTCCCCGCAACGTTCTGCTAGAGCTGCTCTTTAAGTGCTTTGACCACATTACCTCGTAACTTTGTCCGTGAGCATAGAACTCACCCGATCACAACCGCTAAAGGCACAGCATGCCATAGAAAACATCACACAGCATATTTGTCTGCCACAACATAAAGTATGGAATGAATGAATGAACGATGTGTTGTTGAGAATAACACTGGAGAGTAAAACAGACGTGCACATGGGATGCATAGGAGAGTTGACTTTATTGAGGTCGTTTCAAGAGCTTGTAACAAAACAAATAGAGACAGAGAGACACACCTGAGTCTTGACAGAAGGCTGTTTAAAAACAACCAGTAGAACAGCCCAACGGAAACAAGTTTCTATTGCAAAGTTCCGTCTGCATTGTTTAAGTTATACAACCACATTTTTTCTAACCGCAATATTTCTACTCCCAGGTTTCCTACTTTGGCTTTCCTCTGGCTCCTGAAGCAGCTTGCTTTGATGAGCACTCCGGTGGTGGATCTGAAATAAATTTGCATTCTTGTTTACTTATGTTTACTGCATAGATTGTACAGTGAACAAACATACTATGTGTTCACCCATATTGTTTTTTCAAATAAGTAAGAGGCATAATCTTAGCAGTGCTCACTATGTGTGAGAAAAGACGCGTCATATATGCGATTATTCGTTTACTAAACGCCGGAAGCTTTTACTACGCCGAAAGTTAGGACTGGTTTGTCCTAACTTTTTGAGCTACCACGCTCGTGCTGATAGTGGACATAGTGCACGCTCGCGGGCACCACACACGTCAAACCGTCAACGTGAAACTTGCCAGCACAGAAAGCAATACGATCAAAACAAGCGCCTTTGCTAAAAATAAAAAAAAAAAAACTATGAAGCACGGCGTACAGAGGCGAAGTTCACCGGCACGACGCAAGAGCGATTCTGTTTACCTCTCACCCCCCGCCTCGTACTCTTTAGTCCGTACGCCACTGAGCTCCGCAACATTATCTCAAGCTGTGAGAAGTCAACGAGCCGGAAAATATTACATTTCGTTTCATCATGCAAAAGAGGCCGAAGATGCGCGAGTATCTTAGGCCTCTTTGGCGTTTCTTTGTGCACGGCGCTGCGACAAACGGCAGAAGTCCACCTGCACGTAAAAGACACGTTCACGGCGTGATGCGCGCGCTTGTAGCTTTGGGTTGGCTCACGCTTAGGTCTGAACGGGCGACAAGAAAGAACAGTGCTTACCTCAACACTTGAACCGACGCCGGATCAACGTAGGCCTCGGTGATGAACTTATTGCTTCGGGCAACCTGGCGGCTCGAAGCGAGTGTCAAGGCGCGGTACGCCTCTATCTTACATTTGTTAAAGCTACGCGGAACTGCAGTGAGGTCAGTGCTCCACGGGGAAGGTAAAGTCACTCGTCCCTGAAGACCGTAGCCAAAGGTACCGGCAGTATTGCCATGCACCTGCCATCGCTCGCTCGCTCGCTCCCGAAACGACGACGCAGTAATGGCCGCGGTTTCGGTATCTCATAGTTGCTTGACTGACTTTCGTAAAGGGTCTATCCTGTGACCTTGCCTTCGAGTCAACAAAGCACCGTCGAGCCAGCGGCCAGGATTAGCAGAAATTCCCCGGTCGGGCAAGAGGGAAGGGACACCTGCTTTTCGGGGCCTTCATTGTCCAGCTGGCTAGAGGCGACGAAGGCGCGCTGGCCGAACGGGTTGCCACGTAATCCCCATTGGCGCCGTCTGACTCGAAGAGGAACCAACCCGTCAGTCTCCCGGAAACGCAGTCGCGCGGCCCGTTGTCTTGGTGCGGCCGGGCGTCACTGTGACGAGGGATCAGCAGCTTCCAAGCGTGGGTTGGGTTCGGTCGCAGCGGGAGGGTGACCTTGGGACCAGGTGTTGCTAGATGAAACGGCGTCGGGGACCAACCGCTCCTTTTCGTCGACCTGGGGCGCCGGAAAGACTCGCCTAATCGACGGCGCGCCCCGACGCCGGTCCGGCACAACAACCTTCACATACTCAGATTTTTCCAATGCAATGGACATCTGTCCCCGCCTTGATCTTTCTGCTTTTTACTTTTTTGTTATTTGTTAGTTGCTTTCACGTAGATGGCTGAAAAAGGTGACTGTCTCTCATCCCTGAAAAAAAATTGCACATGATGCTGCATGTATTAAGTGTTCGGAGTGCGCAAATTATTATCACATGGGCAAGTGTTCGGGACTGACAAAAATGTAATGAAGTCAATGAACGACGTAGAAATTTCGAAATGGTAATGTAGCACCGGCAAGTTGTATTCCCAACGACAGTCTGCGACTCCCGAGGTATCTCAAGGGGCGTCACAGCTGACCCCGAATGAGATAAAACTTGAAAGGTTACTCAAACAAAATAAATCGATCACTGCAAAGTTGACCTCCGTCCTTAATAGGATGTCTTGCATTGAGAGGTCTCTCGAGGCGCAGACTGCGAGGTCCGACGCGATAATGCTCAAAACAGAAAATCAGAGTAAAACAATTGCAGCAGTCGAGGCAGCCATGAATGATCAGACAATAAGGCATGAGGAATTGATTGTTCATTTGAATAACCAAGAAAAAACAATAAATGAACTACAGCGGAAAATCAGTGAACTAGAGGGAAGGATTTCACAAAAGGATGAAGAGGTTGGCGAGCTAAGAAAGGCTATCAACAATGCAGAGCTGTACTATAGACGCCAGAATATTGAAATCCATGGTATTGTCCAACGACCAAATGAAGATATTATGAGCGTAATTAACAGAGTGGCAACGAAGCTGAATTTAGCACCAGTGTCTCCGAATGACATCGAAGCTGCCCACAGGCTAAAAGCTAAAGAAGGAAGAATCACACCTATCTTGGTAAGATTTACCGAAAGGCGTACAAGGGACTTGTGGGCGAGAAAAAGGACTACTCTTAGAAATGAGAACATTTATATAAATGAAAACTTGACGCGAGCGCTGAAAAGTTTGTTGTGGTCCTCCAAGGCTCGTGCTAAGGAAAAAGGGTACAGGCATACTTGGATGAAGAACGGAACAATATTCGTAAGGCAGAAGGAGGGAGCGGCTGTGATTCAGATTGAGTGCGAACGAGACTTGATCAAAATCAGGTAATAATGGAATCGCTTTTGAATCGTTCCGTGAGTGGGCCGGATATGAAGAAAGCTCTAGGGCGGAAGTAAGTAACGCTGACACTAAACTAAGCTTAATTCATGTAAATGTGAGGATTATTTACGGACATTGGGATCAGTTAATGTCAATTTTAACTACGCGACTACCAAGTTTGGACGTGCTTATCTTGAGTGAGGTCAATGCTGATGAGGCAGGTTGCGCTACATTTTCCTTGCCAGGCTTTCATATTTTCTGCTTGTGCCGAGAACGAAGAAAAGGTGGCGAAATTATGTTGTACATAAATGACAAATGCTTATCAGAAAAAAAAATAGATGCTACATTTGTACAAGCAGAAGTGTGTGCTGCTATTGTTCACAAAATGAAATTTTCTTACGTTGTGTGTGCTGTATAAAGGCCACCCAGTTCAAATATGCCTATATTCTGTGATGAATTGGAACAATTCCTTCAAAAATTTAATAACAACGAATAGCTAGTTCTGGCAGGAGACTTCAATATTGATGTTTTAAATGAGAATAAACAGGGAGTACCGCGTTATCTTGATACCCTCGCTTCTTTTGATCTAAAAAATGTCATTCAAAATTATACGAGGGAGGAATATTATCGTTATAAGATTACAAAATCATGTATGGACCACATAGTTATAGGAATTTGTAATTTAAAAACACTGTCTGGAGTCATTAAGCAAAAGGTAGCTGACCATTACATTACTGTACTCTCAATATTAGGCGAAATCACTGCTGAAAATGTAGATTCAGAAAATAGGTACAAAGTTATATTAGATAGTAAACAAATCGATAACTTAATACAATCGTTCGATTGCAATTCTTTATGTAAGTTCGATCACATTGTAGCCTATGATAAACTAGTGGACAGGTTTCAGGATATTTATTCCAAAGGTACCAGAAAAATAAAGTTGAAGAAACGAAAACCTGAGAATGTTTGGATAAACGAGGAAATATTAGAATTGTTTGATCAAAAGGAAAGGCTTTGGAACAAATGTAAGCAAAATCCGAGAACACAGAACTAAGAAATGAATTTCCTGCAGTGCGCAATAAAGTAACAGCAAAAATACGTTTAGGAAAAGGGAAACATTATTTAAATCAGTTTGCCTCCTCGCAAATAAGCATTAAAAGACATTAAACCTAGTAAACCAATTAAATGGTAGAAAGCCTAAAAATAGCGTGGATGATACAATCCGGAAAACGTTTCCTGGATTAGATTCTTATTCGACGTTATCAGAATCATTTATTAAGTGTTTTGTTGACCCGCAGTAAGAAGTATAAAAAATAACATTTCATGATTAGTCCCCAATCCTGTCGCCCCACAGGTCAGATGCTCTAGTTCGGCGTACTTACCTCAGATGATCGAGAGCGAACTTTTGAGATTATAAATCCCATGGCAATAACTAAAACACCAGGATTTGATCATATTAGAATTCGGTATAGTTTTAATAAATTAAAACACGTTTAAATGATAATAATCAATGACACCTTTCAAACCGGAAGAATTTTAAGGGCTTGAAGATATCTCTCATGCATCCTGTATAAAAAGGGTAAAAAAACAGGAATTGGAGAGCTACAGACCCATTTCCATTCACCTGTTTAGTCTCATATAATCAAAGAGTGGGTGCAACTAACAACGACCAGTTTTTGCGATAAATATAATTTATTTTCTAGCACGCAATATGGTTTTCGAC